>PVJO010024289.1:0-24608 GCA_004026905.1 Hystrix cristata | reverse complement strand
TTCATTTTTTGTTTAAAATATAAATATCGGCTGACAGTATTTGAGTTGATGAGTGGATTGGGTGTGTGAGGTTTGCCTCAGTCATAGTGCATTAAAATCAAGAGTATGTGCTGTGATACCCTGTTCACAGTGAAAATACTCTATTTCTTTGCTGGTTTGAGTATTTAAGATTTCTCTCTGACCCTTATAGTTATAATTTTAAAGTTTACTAAATAAATAGACCACTCTGTGACTTACATGGAACTGTTTCTTTCAGCTTTTTGCCTGAATTCATCAATGGGGACTTTGATTCTATTAGGCCTGAAGTCAGAGAGTACTACACTGTTAAGGTAAAGCATAAACACTGTTATACCTAAGATTTTGCTCATCTAATTACTTTTCCTGTGTTCCTCCTGATTCTCTTAGTCCTCAGGTAGGGACTGAGAAATTCTTTGTTTGGTTATTTTATTTGTTGTAGAAATTATAATATGCATGCAAAATGGAAATTTTTAAATGACATAGAGGCATGTAGTTTTGGAGAAATTCTATCACACTCAGGTAAACATTAATCAATCCATTTAGGGTATGTGTATATATACACACACAGAGACACATATATGTATAGTTTACATAAATTCATTTAGTAATGTTCTAATCTTGCCTACATCCTCATTTGTTATTATACATTTTTCACAAATAATAAATTTAATGAGTGCAGATTATTGTACTTAGCTAATTCCCAGTTGATGTACATTTGTTTTGTTTTTTGATGGTTTTATTTATTTTTTTGCATTGTAAGCATCATTCTACGTAAATTTTTCTAACAGTGTATAATTGTATGTTCTAGAATTTTAGAGCCAAAGTTTTTTTGTACAACAGTTTTCTTGAAAGTCTTATTTTTCTGTTCTGAATAAAACTATTCATTACAAGGTAAGATTAATAATAGCCTACCGCTTATTAAGGTATTCATCTTGTCACTATTGTTGTGCAAATCTTCCTGAGATCCTTGCCACTTAAGAACATAAAAATGATCTAATTGGGGAATATAGAATCACATAGGAGTGAATTAAAGTAATTAATAATTCAGGGTTTCACTGGTTTTAGAAGACAAAGCAAAGTTTTTAAAGCAAAATTATAGCATTAGTAATTCTTCTAGCCACAACATCATCATCTGTGTTATTCTAAATGGCACTGGCAAATTACACATATTTTTAAAGGAACAGCAGGTATCGAAATCATAAAACTTTAACTTCTTTATGAGAATGGGGAGGAAATGAGAGGAGACAAAAAACAGGGGAGACAAAAACCTTTTTAGAAACAAAGGGCAGGAGGAAATGAAGGAAAAGGAAAGAAAATAAGAAAGAGAAAAAATGAAGAAAGGAAGTCATGATCCTAGGTGGAAAACAGAGGTGCCCTGGTTATAATGTGTGGGCTTTTGTGATATGCAGATTACAGAGTTGGCAGTGAAGGCAGATCTGTGCACATCCCATCTGCACACCGGCTGATCAGACTTTCTTTCGGCAAATGAAGACTGTTCCCAAGTCAGTGTTTGATATTCATGCTCAATTACTTTAACATTGGCACGTTGCTATTCATTCCCCACAGTCTCACTTCTCATTAACTCCGTACCTCAGCCTCACTGGGATGGAGAGCCTCAGCCTTGCTTACAATGCAGAGTTTTGCAAATGCATAGATATTAATCATGTTTTCCGGAGCTGAGGAAACAGCAGGAGAGGTAGGGACAAGCATACTCAAAAACAAGTTGAAGATCTGGCCAGATGTGTCCATTCATGCTGCTGCCTTGCCAAATCTGGGAGCGCCAGTCTGATCATTCCTGTTCGGGACGAGGAAAGGAAGTACGAGGCTTTTTATTTTTCCCAGGTGCAGTAAACTGGGGCTCAGGGATAAAGCAAAATTCTGATGATTTTCTATTATATGTACTTTCTGGGTTTTTTTAGTTTTTAACCTTAAAAACTAATTTCTATTTAAGGATTAGGTTTTTTGGTTTTTTTTTTAATTAGTAAATGTTTGCAGTACATAATGTTTACATTCCTTGTGTGGAGTTGTCACATGCACAGAACACATCATAATTCCTTTTATTGTCCGCCTTCTCTCCTCTTCCTCCCCAATCCCTCCATCTCTTGATCCCCTTTTCCTTTGAGAAAGATCTGTCTCCCTACTTCCTGTTATCTTTTATTTTGCTCTTTATTTATACTTTGGGTTTCTCACATGAGAGAAATCATGTGATTTTTAAGCTTTTGTGTCTGATTTATTCTTTTTTAAAGATTTAGCCAAATCATCTAATTTTTAAACTGCATATAAACTTCTAGGTTGGGAGAATGCAAACCGTGTTTTACAACTATCAGTGAGTGTTGGACTCTCTGCTCTTGAGCTTTTAGGGCATCTTCCTAAGGGCACAGATGATACGTTTGAAATGGTTAATATGCCCTGTAGGGCGCTTGGTGAGTGTTTGGCTGTAGTTTCAATAATGATGATAATTACAAGTTAATGCAACATTACACACAATTCATATAAGCCATTATCTACAAGTTCCGCCATCTTTAAGCTTCTCTTTCCCAAATGAAACAAGGTTATCTCCACTTGCAAATACTTGCCTCCTTTACCTGGTCTCTGTTTCCAGTGAGGCTAAACCTAAGGCTCCAGCGAAGAAAGTGAAATAAAGAAGGAATGTAGAATGATTAGTTTGTTAAAAACATTAAGTGGACTGTAGATCCAGCAATTAGTCATACACAGTGGTGAACTTTGCACCTGGTACGCACACCTTGATTTACTCAAGAAAGCTTTTGCAGGTAGCTATAAAATCTTTGTGTTCTCTGTTTTTTTTTTTTTTTTTAACTATTTGTCTTTGTTCTTCTCCGCCTGGTTCACTAACAGTAATTCAGAATGAGGAATGTCTCTTATTGATGTTCCTCGTGGTATTTTATTTTAATATTCTCATTTTTCTGGGTCATTCAGTCTTTCTTTGATTCAAGGCTAAACTCAGCTATCTCAATCTTCATAATTATTCCATCCATCATGCCCACCTGCATTTTAGTTTCCTGAGAATTTTGGGAGGAACTGCACTATCCTGGACCTCCTGATGTTCTTTCTTTGCTTGACAGTCTGTGGAATCTTCCCTGGACATAGGAAAGGGGATTTCATAGCAGGAAGTGTAGCTCTGCATCAGGGTACTTTGCTGGCACTCACAAGGGTGTGGGTTGACTCCTAGCCCTGCCAAAACAAAAGTAAACAAAACCAAGACTTGGGAAAACTCCACCATATTTCCTGAGATTAAAGAGCTACTTGTGATAAAGCTACAAAATGGTAGAGATTTTTTTTCTACATGCGGACATTCAGGATGGGATATAAAAAATATATGGCGAACATAATAATAAAACGTAACAGAATCTGAAACATGACAATATTAAACTTTACTTTCAGCACAACTTTCTGTTTGGAGCCCAGAAAACTGAGTGATGGAATCAAATGATAGGGCTGTGGGGACAGCGCTGGCATTATAGTCCATGTTTTCTGTTAGAAGGATTTTGCTGGAACTTAGACTGGGTTGCTCTGCTTCTTCACAACAGACAGCATCTCTGGCTTTGGGGGGGACAGTTGTTCCTCGCGCAGGATGAGCAGCAGGTCTAAGAATGAATGCCAGTGTGACAGGAGTCAGCAGTGTGGCAGAATCAGCATGGTGACTGTATAAACCACCTTCACGTTTCCAGCGTGCCCTCCAGCACCCCTCATCTCTGGGGTGAGAGCAAAGATGAAAGAGTTGGGCCAGACCGCAAATGACCGAAACCTACAAAACTGATTAATTATTACTTAAAAACTATTTGCATGAAATAAGCTTGACCAACATAGATCATTGAAGAATGAAGGTGATTTGCTAACAGGAAATTAGCAAGGTTCTGGGTAATCCCTGAGCATAAGAAGGTCTTCCTTTAGGGCTGTAAGGGAGTGTTTTTGCTTTCTGGGAAGCAATCGACATAAAGTTATGTTCTAGATGATGCAGTAAAACCACACCATGTAGTCAGAAGTCAGAAATATGACTCTGTATCTACCCTGTAATATTTTTCTTCTGTTAGTTTTTCCAGTCTGAGAAAAGCATTGTGTGGTATTCAGTCAGTGATCAGGAATGCTGGGGGACCCAAAGCCCAGATACAATTGCGATTGCAGACCCCAAACGGTGAATAAGACCACTAGAACAGTTAAGTTGATATTGAACCTCCAATTTTCAACTACAGCTGTAACAGGATTATTCTGGGCCTCCAGATAGTTGCAGCCCTATAAATTTAAGGGGCAGAGATCCAATTAGAACATTGTCTCCTGTTTTTCATTGTCTCTCTGAACTGGGAAAGATACGATTTTTTTAAAGCAAATTATACAGACTATTGAAGAGTATCTTTTATTAAGCCAGTGTTTTTTAATGACATTTTGTCATGTCATTTCATAGTGTTAAAGCCATATCCAAATTTTTGAAGCCTTTTCACAATGGACCAAAATGAAGTGTCTTTAACTATTTAAACCAGTGTTCACTTTTGTAAATATAAAATGCTGGAAAGAGTATACAGAAGCGCAGGAAGTGGCTCTTCACTTTTGTCTGTCTTAGACAGCTGCTCCTGTCTAATTATTCTAGTTACATTGTAGAAAAGTGAGGGTTTGGGTTTCAGTATAACTTTTTGCAGTAAAAAATAATCAAAAATCGGCTTCCAGTTGACATTTAACTGGAATTTTTTCATAAATGAACTACTGTTACACAGAAAATGCTTATATTGTAATTCTCACTTAAAGATGGAAACTGATTCTCAAATAGTGAGGATGGGGAATGGAGTAGGTGAATAAGCAAGTGTAGAATGTCAAGTAACTGATACTTCATTTTGGCTATTAATAGTGTACTTTTTAGTTTTTAGTCTTACATAAGCAGTGCAGTGGTTGTTATTCATGATCTAACTACGAATTGATTTTGAGTTGTTAGTTTACATAGATGGAAGTGTTACCATCACAGTGACAATAAATCATGTTTTATAGCCCTCACTTTCTCTTATGCTCATTGAAATGATTAAACAATAGTATATATGTAGAAGTATTCTGGACGTACTAAAGTGACGTTCTAAGCTGGTAGTGTTTTGTTTTACTTTCTGAAATTTTTTATAAGCTTTTTACTGTCCATTATTTCTCACTAAGTTTACATTTTAAAAATATTTTAATCAGGCCATTTACTTAAGTATGTAGTTCATGAGTGTAACTGTAATCCATAATCAGGATCATTTATAGTATCCTTTTGAATTTGATAAAACTTTGGATTCTGTTCTATTTAAACGTCACAGAATGTCTGCAGTAAAAAAAAATCTGCATTGTTCTGTCTAATCTCATGAATCTTATTATTTTCTATTATTAGCAGTGTCTTTTTTTCCAGTTGTTCCCAGCCACATACTAACAACTTTTAGATATGATAAAATACATTAATTTAGAAACATTGACAACTGAACTCATAGAAATTGTAAAAAAAAAAAAGTAGCAAGTTGAACTATTATGCCAGCAGAAGAAATTACAAATATATATATAAAGTTCAACTCTGCTTACTTATATATCTCTTAAAAAGCAAAATTAAAACCAAAAACTGAGTCTAATAAATCTTTAGGCTTAAGCATGAAGACTAACACATGCTGAGGTATGAAGTTGTTGAGGGAATTACAGACAGACGGTTTCCATTGACAGCCGAGTGACGGATCCTTCACATTACATTCCTCAGACTGGCTGTCTCACCTTTATTAGCATCTCACCGGGGGAACATCACGTGGAACCATCTCTTGAATATGCCTTAATTCTGGCGCTCACCTCAATCATAGCCCTTTCACATTGAGACCTGATTATCATTTGTAATTTTGGAAGACTGTGTTGTTTGAATGTATTTAAGCTATTTCAGGCATTTGGAAAGGGAGCACCTTTGCCCTTTGCATGTGAGACATTCGTGGCTCCACGGCAACTTCCTGTCTTCCTGTGTATTAAACTCTTTCTCTGGGGCTGCTGGGACTCTGTCCTTGTTCACCGCCCACCGTGGGACCCACTCATCAGCCCCACCGCCCTGTCTCATGCCCCACCTGAAGGTGTCAAGTGTTCCTTCCTCTGTACTTGTTTGCACAGCTTGCTGAAAATGATCAGAATTTTTCTGGTCACTCCTGCTAAGGCCGGATCTCCTGGATCCCATGGGCCACAGCCATTCATCCGGGTGGGCTTAGTCCTCCGAAGGTTTTCCCTGTGCTTTATGTGAAGCAGGATCTAATCCTTCTTTTAGAACTAGGGCAGAAAAGTACTAGTTCTTCATGATTCTTCACAAAAAAAGATTTCTTTTATTAAGTGAGTTTTTGAATTTTGACATTCCATGTGCCCTTTTTGGAAATCCAGTGTGTACTATATCGGTTTAACTAAATCTACCAAAAATAGAATTTACCTTAGCATTTCAAATTTATTCGATCCCCGAACATCTACCCACTTCCTACTAATGCCTGCTCTGGTATACTGGTTTCCATGCAGAATAAAATGTATCAAGTGCTTATAAGATTGTTTCACTGTTGTAGAAACTTTCCAAGAAAGCTATATGCACTTTTTCTATTTTTAAGAGCCTTGGAGAGAAAATAACACAGTCTTGAAAATTAAAAAAAAAAGGGGGGGGTTGATCAATTGATTGAACGATCGATTGATTTGAATTTTTTGAGACAGGGTCTTCCTATGTAGTTCAGGCTGGCTTTAAACTCACCATGTATTCCAGGCTGCCCCTGCGTTAGCCTCTGTAATGCTGGGTGTCTCCAGCACTAAAAAAATTACCTTAGCACTGAACAAATTATATAAAGGAATTTTAGAGCAATGAAAATACAGTGTACGATATTATACATTTTTTTCCCACAGAATGCACAATACTCAGAGTGAGCCATAGTATAAACGGTGGACTTGAGTGATGACAATGTGTCACTTTGGGTCCTCTGTGATCACAGCTGTACTACTCAGGTGGAGGGAGGGTACTGAGACTAACCATGCAGGTGTGTTAAGGAAGGGACATCTCTCAATTTTGCTGTGAACCTAAAACGTCTGTGAAAAGTAGAGTCTTTAAAATGATAGATTGAATTGCACAAGACAATAAATCGATCATGATGGCCTCAAAAAAAGAGAACCAATTTTAAGAACTTACAAATGACAGTTTTATGTATACTTTCCTTAATTCCTTTAGTTCTTGGAAGAAATTTGTCAGAACTACTATTAGATACATCTTGCATTAAATAGAGGTACAGAAAGGTCGAGTGACCCGCCCCGGGTTACCCAGCTAGGCTGGAGTGGAACATGGAACGTAGTCAGTTTACCCCACAATCTGTCGTTTCCCAACCACAGAGCTGTAATCCTCTCACATGATGGAGGGAGACTTCCCAAAGCAAAGATCAGGCTCACACATTCAGAAAATCCTGTGGCCTCATTTTGTCAGTGCACATATTGACCTTCTTTACGTCTTAGAACTCACTTTTTTGATATTACTTAAGTATAGATATCTGAGTAATAATATCAACTAATGCTACCTGCTGCTTTCCAACTCCAGCTCCTAGTCCAACTCCTCACCCACCCTCATACTAGTTATCCTGGGCAGACGAGGTCGAGAGCCCTGGTGGGGGCTTATTCTATCCATGCCAGACTGATAGTGCTTCCAAAGGAACAGCATCCAGACCCACAGCAGGTCGCTGTGTTCACAGAGTCACAGGCGCTGTTATAAAGTAGCTTATGGACGGATCCTCAGTGAAAAAGAATTTCTGTTTCTCTTTGTTTTTGAGATCCTGCCCCTCTCTACTGCCCCATGATCAAAGAACTCAGCCTGTGGTGGTATTCATGGCTGATTAATGACAGAAAAAAAATACAAAGTGAAATCAGCAAAGGGAGAAGGTACTTGGGTCGTGAACTGGAAAACACCGATCACCAGTTCCGAGAGTCCTGTCTCATTGGAGTCACAGAGGACACACTTCACCCAGCCGTGACCGCGGGTAGGAAGTACCGTCACCAGGGAGCTCACTGGAGAAGATTCAGTGCCAGAATTTCACAGAGGCGGGCCTTGCTGACACCAGGCCCTTTGCGTAGACGGTACCTGAAATCCAAAACTCCAGAAGGAAAGAAAGCAGATGCTCGGCTCAACCACTTTATTTGTGTATTGTAGGCACAGCGAGCCACCATTATTATTCAGAGAATTTTTGTTTTTTAATCTCTGTAGAGCACTTTGTACCATGATAGGGCACCAAATGAGAATCAAGGGCCGGTTGTGGCCCCGACCTTTTCTAGGATAGCAGTCTAAAGCCTGCAGTCTTGCCTTCTTCTGCGACCTCTTCCAGTCCAAACACTGGCTCTGCTTTCAGGAAGAATGCCATCGTTCAAATCCTGCATTCTTCTGAGACACTTGACTTCCATTAACCGGGATGACTTTCTTATTTGAAGTGCTTCAACTTTTGTTCAGTGCTTCATTGAAAGATTGTCTTGCAACACATTGGGCCGTGAAGGTTACATTAGATGAGAATGTGTTTTATACTTGGGATCCAGTGCAGAGCTGTTATGGGGTTAAACTGTGTTTCTTCTCTTCTATTAAGCACCATTTAGAAAACGATAAAGAAAATGCTAGATTCAACTAGTCAACTTGTTAGTTTTAAAGAGTTGTATCATGTGACATTCTTGCTGAAGAAATCATATTCATAGGTTGTCACTAGATTTAAAAAGAAAAACCTTTGAGTTTTAAAAAAATTTTTATTGTAATGCAAGCAGATATTAAAGAAATATAAAAATGGTTTTTATTACTTTTATGGAAAAATAAAGCAAAATTTTGTAACAAAATGGAGAATAACAGTGGTTAATATACTGTATATCATGACTAATGTACTTTGTATCAGTATTACTCAGGACAAGTAGAAGTGTTTGGAGAAAGCTTTTAGTTAAAATTAAATGTACACTCTACCATATTATGCTTTGTACAATAAAAAAGAAAGTGGAGATTTGTAGTTGTTATATCGCTGTTCCCAAAAAGGTAATTTTCATACCTGTGTGAAAGAACACAGATTATTTATATTTTAGATGGCTTTTATCTAACTGTTCCCATTCTTAGCAAATTTCAGGAGGAGTCCAGTCTAAGTTTATAGCGTATCTTTGAATATCCAGAATATTTGTCATTATGCTGTGCCCTTCATCTGGCAGATAATTTCTAATTATAGAGTTACAGGCAATTTAATTTAATGAGTTATTACAGAACATCATTAGTAAATTAAAAATTAAATATATCCAGTTTTTCCAAGGGTCTTGAAAGTATCCTCACCCCAAATCTTTTTATATGTATGTGTTGCATATATATAAGAAGAAAGGCAAATCTGGCCATGAGTAGGAAAAAGTAAAGTATGTTACAGTACAACCTTTCTTTTGCAGTGCTGCGGATTGAACTCAGGGCCTTGTGCTTGCAAGGCAAGCACTCTAACCACTGAGCTAAATCCTTAGCACAAACTTTCAAGCTTATTGGATTCTTCTTATTGCTTATTTGTTTAAAAATCCAGATCGGTATTCTAACATGAAAAAATGGGATATTATGTTTCATTTTTTCAGAGCCAACACTGGAGATGATCATTGATATTATCTTGTCTCCTTTTCTTTATCTTGTAGATTGACAATTTTTTTTTTTCTAAAAAGTGTCTGTCTGTTTCAAACTGACCTTTGGCGACTTGGTCCTCAGTTAGACCACTTTCAGGCTCATCCTTGCTTCATGCTTCTATTTCCTTCCTCTTTGAAGTCATCTTTCCCTTAATGAAGCTGATTGCTGTTAAGAAGCAAGTAAATCAACTAAATTAATTCACGTTAATAATTTCATGGTGAATTTGTTTTACCCATAGTTACTGGTATCTTAAACTCTTCATCTTTACATACTTCTAATAGGAGTGACAGTTTTACAACTTACCTAAAAAAGGATGCTGGCATACGTACTGGGACTCTTTAAAATATTCTTATCATTTTCATATTAGTTTCATTTTTAGAATTTCATTCTAAAATAAAACTTTTTTGCACAGGGATGCTTGTCATCATGGTATACTTAATAGCAAAAAAAAAAAAAAAATCACAAGCCAAGAAATGGAAACAGCTATCCTACATGTCCATCAAATGATGAATGGATAAAGAAAATGTGGTGCACATACACAATGGAATACTATTCAGCCATAAAAAACAAAACCCTGTTCATTTGTGACAGTGTTGATGGAGTTTGAAATCATTATTTTAGTGACATAAGCCAAATACAGAAGATCAAGTGCCGTGTGCTCTCACTCATATGTGGAGTTGAAAAATTTTGGTCTCATAGAAATGTAGAGTAGAATGGTGGTTGCCAGAAGCTGGGGATGGTGGAGGTAGGGAGGGGTGGGGAAAGGCCGATCTGTGGTACTAAGTTACAGTTATATAGACACAGAAACTTTTCTTAAGTTATTATATAGCAGGGCGATTGTAGATCACAGTAGTATGGTGTACATGTCATAATGTTATAAGAAAGGATTTTGAAAATTTTTACCTTAAGGAAATGATAAACTAGACATAGTGGTGCATACTTGTAATCCCAGCACTCTGGGAAGCTCAGGTGGCAGGGTCACAAGTTTGAGCCCAGCCTGGGCGACTTAGCGAGACACTGTCTCAGAAATAAAGGGGGGATGCTGGGAATGTAGCTTAGGGCAAAAGCCCATGATTCAATCCTCATCCCCACATCCTCACATAAAAAAGAAAGGGAAAAAAAAAAAAAAGACAAACGTTTTAGGGGACAAATGTGCTAAAACTTAATTTCAGCGTTACTCGGTATGTGCATTGTGAAACGTGTTACTCTATTGTATAAAAATCTTAGTTTTTATGTGTCAGTTAAATAAAATATGTATAATGAGTTAGAAAGCAGAGAAACTGAGGCAGGGTCATCTAAGCATGGAGCTTACCCTCACATGGCTGCAAGACCCAGGAGGGTCCCTGGAATCGGGTTGGATCCATCATGTTTGTCCAATGCCTAAAGGAAGTTCAGGTATTTAAAACTAGAGAAAGCTAATTAAATAAAAGTGAAGTATAAATTATAAAGCAGTTCTGTTTCATCCTGCCAAAATAGCCGAAGTTTAGGTAAGCAGAGTTGAATGCAAAGCGTGGTGGGTTGGGAGCAAGTTGGGCAAGTTGTTTCATCTCTCAAAACTCCTGTCTGCATGACTTCAACTGTGATAATCACATTTACCTTATAGTTATTGTGGGGCTTCAAAAACATAATTCACATCATAATTAATGTCTCATAACAGTGTATTCAAGTGTCATTAATGTTAATTTAGTGATGAAAGCACTTAATGTTCACTGGGTCACAGTTTGAAGATTAGATACCTTTGAGATTATCTGACTTCAGAAAGTTAGGATGTATTTCATTGAAAATCCTAGTTTATTGAGAAGAATCTTAGATTTTTATTAACTGTATACACTTTGTACTTAATTACATTAGGTGAGAGGTAATTTACAAATTACTAGAAAAAGTTTTCAAAGTGAGTGTGCATGACACCTAAGAAGAAATAGCAGTTCTGAATCTTTAGCCTTATAAACTTAGTGTATAAATGTATACTTGGTGTCTTGGCATCTGTAAAATGTTTCCAGGATAAATTGCACAAGTGTGTGTGTGTGTGTGTGTGTGTGTGTGTGTGTGTATACATAATTTTGTTGTTGTTGTTGTTTTGTGCTGGGGATCGAACTCAGGCCTTGTGCTTGCAAGGCAAGCACTCTAACCACTGAGCTAAATCCCCAGCCCCTGCACAAGTACTTTTTTGTCCTGAGTAGATGGGTACGCACTAAATGAGTTGACTTAACATGAATAAGCTAATAGTAAAGCTGGAGATGTTTTCACTGGACTTAACTCATTGGCTCGTGTTTGTTGTTTTGTTTGTTTGTCTGTTTGTTGGTTTTTGTTTGTTTCCTTGTCTGTTTTTTTATGAGACCAAGTCTGTTTTTTGATATAGTGCATGTAGTATCAATATTATGTGTGTTTTTAAAGGATCTACTTCATTTTCCATTAAAGAGTTTTCCTGGACTCAGCATAGTCTAACCTGATAGAGTTTATGTGTGCAAAATGCAAAGTCTCATTAACCTCCTTTAGTTAAATTATTGACAAACAGTAATTAAGTAACTGAGGATGGCAATTTAAGGACTTTTGTATTGGTCTCTTGAACTTAGGTTAATTATTGACACTCATTGTATTGTAATATTTTATTTTAGTTGGCATTAAAATAAAATATTTTTGTACACATACACACAAAGTTCCGTGGAGAATATTAACAGTATGTTGAGCAGGCCAGAAAGCTTTGCCTTGTGGAGCATCTTATGTTTGTATAGATTCTCCCTGGCTCTGAGATGAGTATTTGCTATGTTTTCATCACTGTGTGTCACCTCGTATAACCTCAACAGAACAATATTTTGCATGTTCTTCCTATTATAGAAGAAGGTGGGAGGTTCAGGGAGATATTTTAAACGTCTGAACCCTTTCCTCATATTAAATTCCTTGCACATATGTGGGATTTAGTTGTATAATCACGGTAACTAATCATAGGTCTAGCACAGGTGTCAGTTGGCAAACTACAACCCACAGGCCAAATCTAGCCTGCTGTTTTTGCACTGCTGGCAAAGTAAGAATGGCTTTGATATTTTTTATTTGTTGAAAAAAATCAAAAGAATATTTTATAACACAGGAAAATTCTGTGAAACTCAAATTTCAGTTTTATTGGAGCATAGACATTTCCTTTCATTTATTTATTGTCTGTAGACACTTGACTGCTACTAATGCAGAGTCAAATATTTAGGACAGCTGCCCAATGATCTGCAAAGCCTAAGAAAATTACTATCTGCCCCTTTACAGAAGAAGTTTGTTGATTCCTGGCCTAGGGGGACACTGTATCTCATGTTCTGTGCCTTCCCAAGTGACTTTGTTCATTGTTGAATGCTTCCTACCTGCTACATGGTGTTTTGGGCTTTTGCATTAGACGTACATTAGTGAACAAAAGGAGACAGTGGCTAGCTTCATGGGGTTTGTAGCTTAGAGCTAATATTTTAATTCATATTTTAATAGTCATAAATACATAAGTATAAAATTATAGAAATATGTGTATGTGTGCACGTGCATGCTTAGCTCACTACCTGCAGATTTCCTTGGCAAGTGCACCATGTTCTTCTCCATTGGATCTTTGGCTTTATTCCTATGTTTTCATGGGACCACCTCTTGGAGCACATTGCCCGACCTCCCAGGTCTTCCTTTGAAATCTGGGTAAAAGTCTCCTTGACTCCACAACTTTTGAATTCTATATGCTTCTAAAACCAGCAGCATGTGGAGTATGCCAAAATCTGCTGTTGGAGGAAACAGTAGCCGGGTCCCCAAGGACCATGGTTGTAGGGGTCAGCCTTGGGATGCCTAGATGACTGAGCATGCTGAAATGCGTCCCGAGAAACCAGCTCCTTAGGAGGCCTTTCTCAACCAAAGTTATGGGGACTCTCTTCTCAAATGAAAGTTTGATGGCTTTGCATCCTGGAACCTGTGATGAGTGGGGTCTTGCTGATTTCTGAGATGTCCTCAAGGGATCTTTCATCTTGGCTCTGCTCAAAGTACTTGGTTTCTTTTTAGATTTGTTCTTCTCTTCAGCTCCTACACCTCCTTTGGTCCCAAGTTTGTACATGTTTCCTCTTGGCTAAAACTTTAATTTTTTCAAATTTGCAGTTCTTCTTTTTGTCCCCAACGCTCATATATATATATGACTAAAAGCAGCCAGGAGTACCCAAGCCAGAGGCTGAAAGTTGAGCTGCTTGGAGTTTCCTTGGTGAGATCAAATAATCTACCACCATTAATCTTACTGTGCTGCAGTCTCAGAACATGGGTACAATGTAGACAAATTTTTTGCCACAGCGTAACACACATGGCTTCTAGTCCAGTTGGTAGTAAAGTCCTTGTTCTCAGCTGAACCCTCCTGAGCCTGGCCTTTAGTGTCCGCGTTCCTACCAGCATCCTATTCTTCTGAGCCTGGCCAGAATTACCAAGCAGGGTCTGCTTATAGCATCACAGGGTTTCTCTAAAGCACTTCTCCAAACCTTTCCAAACTGCTCCATAAACAGTTCTAAAGGCTTCTGCGTTACCTGGTGAGGTAGTCACAGTGTTATCCCTACTTCTCTGATACGAATTTTCTGTACTGATCAGTTTTTCCATTGCTGAGACACAATACCTGACACCACCACTTATAGGAGGAGAGGTTTAGTTTGGCTCATGTTTTAAGGGGATTCAGTGCTTGGTTGGCTGGCTCAATGGCAGAAACATCATGGTGCGAGTGTGTGGTAGGGCAAGGGTGCTTGGTTCATAGTGGCCAGAAACCCAGCAGAGGAGCAGTGCCAGAGAAGAAAGGGAGAGAGACCAGGTATAGACCCCAAGTTAGTGCCTTCATGATCTACTCAGACACACACAGAACTGTGTTTTATTGGTCTACCGGGTAGCTCCCAGGCCAATTTTGTTAACAATTAAGCTCAAGCATCATTGTGTGTATGTATGTAAAACATGCAAATTTGGTCTTCATTTCATTGAATTTTCAGTTGTTTCTGCATATACTTCAACTGTGCTGTAGGATCTTTTGAGTAACAGGAGGGATAAAGCACTAAAATGTTAATATTCTTTGCTTTATGGTAAAATTCTGTATTATTATAAATTCCTTTCTGTACTTAAATGACTGAATGAGGCTGACCACAATCATAATGGCAGTGCTTTTTTTAAAATTATTGTGCTGGGGATACAACCCAGGGTTTTATGCATGCTGGGCAGCCACATAACACTTAGCTATACCCCTAATGCTATAATCATAGTACTTAATTAGTGCAAATTCATTACCCAATAATAAAAATTTTGCTAATAGTAGGACAACATATCATGTCTTTAGGGACCCTTTACCTTTTCATTCTTTACCTAGACACTCTGTCCAATGTTTATCTTTCCCTGGTCTCTCAGTGTATATAATTTATAAATTCTTAGATTTTAAATTCCCAGATAGTGATGTATACATGGCAGATAGAAACCTAAATATTGAACCACCTAATACTCATTTCATTTTGATGCAGATAAAACATTGAAATGAAGGAATAAGTCATTTTCTAGGTGTCTTATGCCTAAGTCATATAAATTAGTATTTTCTCTTTCTGTGGGAAGGTCGGTGATAAGGATTCTTTGTATTGCAACCAGTAGAAAACAACTGGCTGAAATACACAAAATAAAAGGTTGTATTCACTGAGTCACATAGCTGAAAATGGCAGTGGTGAATTCAGCTGCTCTTGACACTTGCTCAGATGACTGAAACCCTCTCCGTGGGCTTCTTCTAGTCCACTCTGCCATCTCCCATGTCAGCCTCAGTGTCAGTCGCTCCACTGTGGGTCCGCAGAAGACCAGGCTGCCGTCTCGTTTTGTGGAGTGACTGCATCCCAACGTATTGTTCCGCTAAAGAGCAGACATCTCTTCTAGTGGTTCATGCACACATAGCAATTCTTGTGCCTCCTTTGGCCAAAATTGTGGCATGTGTTCATCTCTAAACCATCTGTGGTGGTCTAGGAAATAAACTCTGTTGATTGTCTTACACCACTTCTGGCATTTTTGGGGTATCGAATTGTATGTCTGACAAATACAGAGGTAATAGCCAAAGAACAAATAGGTGCTAGTATCTAATGGTGGAACTGAAGCTGAGGAAGCAATATTTTTTAACTGAACCAGTTTTATAGACATATCCTGCTTGAATACAGAAGAAATAAAAAGACCAATATCTTCATATTAGCAGGATGAACTATCTAATTCAAGTTTCCATATTTTTGACTGTATGTTTTTGGCACTGATAGTAGTTGGGCATGTCAGAGGAGTAGACAAGGGCCACTGATCAGCTCTACTAGTCACATTTTCATATACAAAAGAATGAAAAATCACTCAAAAAGTATGATGTTAAATATGACCTACTCGAGTTTAGATTTCAAATCTTTCATTTTGCTGGTTAACTTTAATCTGTTGCAAAAATGTTAAACTAAAAGGCTCATTTAGCTTTCTTTTGAATTACTAAAAGGCTAATGACTGATTTTTGCTTCTACAGAGATTGAGGTAGTTTTCTGAATGAAAAGCATCAACCATTATATTTCTGCAGGCTTACTCACATCAAAATTTAAGACCATTAACATACTTTTAGGAAAGAACAGTATTCTTTTTACCGTCTTCAGTAGCATTTTCCTACCTAGTTACAGCGTGTGAAGTAGGCATTGCTACCTAGACGGGACGAGCTAGACACTCTCTCAGAGGTCCAGGGTGCGTGCTGCAGGCCGCCTGGATGGATGTGATGGACAGGACATCTGCATTTCCACAAAGTGGCCCATGTTTGCTGCAGGCCGTTTAAGGTGCTTGGGGTACAGCAGTGAACAGAGCTAAGAGCTCCTTCTCCCTTCACAGAACATAATCCTGGTAAGGAGAGCTCAGAAATGATGTGTAATCTGTTAGATGATGGTACGTCCTGTGGGGAAAACAGAAGAATATGAGTAGGATGAGAACAGTCCAGAAGGGGCTGAGGATTCAGCTCGGTGGTTAGAGTGCTTGCCTAGCAAGTGCAAGGCCTTGAGTTTGAGCCCATCACAAAAAAAAAAAAAAAAAAAAAAAAAGAATAGTCCAGAATAACAAGATCAGAGCTGCCAGGGTGGGCAGACAGAAGTATGTGATGGCACAGTACTGAGTGGGGGCGGCAATGGGCAGCACATTAAGGTGAAATTTTACCAAAGACTCGAGGAAAGTAATTGTAAAGGACTTTCACGCACATGTCTTATTTTACTCCAACAATTTTTGCTATGAATGATTTCTTCATTGTATTTCACATAATGGTCGTAAGAGGCAGGTCCAATATAAAATGACAGTTGAAGTTGCCTGGTTAGTTTAGACTTTGGAAACAAACAAACAAACAAAGAACATAGAGTTAGTTGCAGGGTGTGTGTGGTTGAATACTTACCTAGGAGCTAAATCTTCCATCCCTTTAATGTTGAGGGTGTGTGGTGTGTTTGAGAGTGCTCCTGGCCCCTGGGGGTGTCTGGGATTTCTGAGAGGGAGGAGCATGGAGCTGTTTGGACTTTGTCTGCATAACAAGCACATAAAGCATGTAATGGCAACATGCATTTCATGTACTTTTTTTATCTTGCCTGGGGCGATGGTGGTGTGTTGGTGGAGTTGGTGTGTGTGTTCAGGGAGTCGCTGGGGGGTAGAAAACCCATAAGTACCTCTTGGTTTATTTTTCTTTAGGTAACTCTGATTTTTGGCAGCACCAAATATTTTCTCCCTGTGTTCTTTCCTTCCAGGTACTATTAGCCTTTGTTTTAATTTTTGCATTTTTGTCATTTATTTAGCAACTTATTAACTCAACAGTTATTAGATAATATACGTGTTCTTAGTGATTAATATCATTGAGATATTTTGCATTTAATACCTCATGGCATATAGTCATGTGTATATATATAATTTTATATGAATAATCCCTTTTACTGTAAAACCTTCATGAAATATTTATAATTATTGTTGCCATTTTTCTAACTTATTTCTTTTTGCGTTCCAGTGCATCTCAATCTGTAGTTTTCATAGCATGATTTATATGTTTCCTAAAACTTCATTACTTATTGTATACCATGCAAATAAATAGTGTCTTTGCATGCTTTCATATATGATTCTTATGTAGCACTTCTGAGAACAACTACTTTATTGATGGAAGTAGGTCTAATGCAATTTGAATAAAAATGCAGGAAAATAGTTGTATGTGTAAGTACTTTGTCATTTTGACATAAATCATCTTGAGGAATTATTTTCTTATTGCAGAACTCACACCCTTATATTTGAAACCATTTATAATATATAATGCTTTATGACATTTTCTTAATAAAATGTCTTTCTTTTGCAGAATGTTATTTTCTTTAGGTATATGTTCACTTCATCTGATTTTTGTTGGGAATGTGCCTTGTTGAGGGTAGTGGTCCGCTCTTTTCTGTGGCTTGATTTTCCATGGTTTCAGTTACCTGAATTCAATTGTAGCCCAAAAATATTAAATAGAATATTTGCAGAAATAAACAGTTCGTAGGTTTTAAACTGGACACCATCCCTAGGAGTATATTGATTTTTTAAAAATTTTATTTTAATGGTACATTTTAGATACACATAGTGATAGGGAATTTGTACCAGTAAATGATATATCTTGCTGCTGTTTTTTTTCTCATTCCCTTCCCCTCCCTTTACCCCCTCCTCCCTCCTTATTTACAAAGCTTTGTTTCCATTTTTTTCTTTCTATTCTTTTTTCTCTTGTCCCTCCATTCCCCCCCATTCCCCTTCCCATTTGAACAATTTCTTCCCTTTCCCAATATAATACATTTTAGTCCCTATTTAAACTTTCTGTTTCTCACACTAGAGAAGCACAATGCGGTATTTAAACATGTGTATCTGATTTATTTCACTTAAGGGTATGGTCTCAAGATGCATCCATTTACCTAGAAATATCTCAAGTTTATTGTTCTTTAAAGCAGAGTAGTATGCCATTGTATAAAAAAAAATCATCTTTATCCATTCCTTGGTTGTTGTGCATTTATTTGGGCTGTTTCCAAGATTTAGCTATTGCAAATTATGCCGCTATAAACGTGAGTATGCGTATATCACTGTGGTATGGTGTTTTTCATTCTTTTGGGAAGATACCAAGAAGGGGAATAGCTAGGTCAAATGGAACCTATAGTCCTAGTTTTTTGAGGAATTGCCACACTGATTTCCATAGTGGTTGCACCAGTCTACATTCCCACCAACAGTGGAGAAGGGGAGTATACTGATGTCTTTTGCTTTCTCTCTCTGTCCTGTCTGGGATACAATCATCCTTTTGTCCATTGTAACCATGTTATGTACATTTCCTGCCTGCTGGCCACTTCATTGTTGTCTCAGTTGGTCAGCTAACCCTTATGTGGTGGTGTGATGCTACATCACAATGCCCACAACATTTACCTCACTTTCTATTATTATGTAGGAATTGTGACATCTCATATTGTGATGAGAAAAGTGGGTACAGTACAGTAAGATAAAGACCACATTTATATAAATTTTATCCCCCTGTATTACTATAGTCCATTTTATTATTGGTTATTGTTGTTAATCTCTTACCGTCCTTAATTTATAAATTGAACTTTACTATGGGTGTACATGCATAGGAAAAGCATTGCATATATTGGTTTCCGTGTTATCTGTGATTTCAGGCATCCCCTGCATGTCTTGGAACATGTCCCACTTGGAGAAGGATGAGGGGCTTCACATATTCTTGGCCTGGTGGGGTGTGGTGGCTGCTGAATTTCCTAGTAAAGGGATCTGGACTCCCCCATCCTAGTCAGTATCATCCTGAGATGTGGGGCACCCGGGGGACACACAGATTTCGTCTCTGTTGAAAGTCCCCTGAAGCTGAGAGGGATTCTGCGTGTTATCTGGTGTGGGTCTGGATCTTAAGTGACTTAGCATTCAGAATCAGTAGAATGGATATGAGAAAATAAAAGATAACTATTTGTATTTAAAAGAAACCCAAGACATTTTCAATATGATCCCGGAGAGTACAATAAAGACCTGTTATAGGACAATAAAAAGAGATATACTTCAACTTGAAATAAAATTTTTATAGAATTTTAATGGAATTATTCAGATGCCAAATGTGCTAATTACACATTTCCTGTCACTGTTAGGTCTGTACCAGCATAGTAGGAAGATTAGAGAAGGTAATCAGTTTGGTCACGAGCCAAATTCTAATGAATACTTAAACATTTTCTTGGTACAAGGGCTACAAAAATGAATTAGCATTTGCTAGGTCATTTAAAAAAAAAAAAACAGTATGAAATGTTGAAGATGCACCATATAAAAAAATTATGAAACATTTTTCTTTCTTTCTGTGGTTTTGGGGATCAAATACAGGCCCTTGTGCATGGTAGGCGAGTCCCCACCACTGTGCTACATCCTCAGCCTAAAACAAATGTGTGTGTAACTGCCACCCAGATTAAGAAGTCTTACCTGTACACCGCAAGACTCCAGTGGCCCTGTCTCAAGTCTGAGTCCCTTTATACTTTAACAGAAGCTTTACTGAGTCATGTGTAGAGGTAATTAACATATTTTAAACTTTTTATACATGCATTTGGCTCAGTGTGCACAGGTTACACATTCTAAGATTCAACCAGCCATGGATCAAGAATAATTTAGAAAAAAATTGTAGCAATATTGAACATAAGTAGAATTTTTTCCTAGTCATTTTTTGTCAAACAATACAGTTTAACGATTATTTACATGAAATTTATGTTGTGTTGGGTATTATAAATAATCTGGAGATGATTTTAAGCACATGGCTGTGTAGGGGCAGATTAGAGGGACATTAACAGCAGCCCAGGCAAGACACAGATGACAAACACTGTAAGATCATCACATGCTTATCGTGTATCGTGTGCTTGAAAAAACTGTGCCCTACTGTATCCTTAAGAAAGTGTAACTCACATTTACTTATGCTGACCTTGTCCCCTTCCCAGAAACAAAGGCTGAGACCCTAATGGCCTAGACCTCACCAATCAACAAAAGAGTTTGCCCCTGTACCTGTGGACACACCTCATACACACAGGCCATTCGGGGCGGGATGCCCCCCATCTTACAGTGTCACTGTGCTGAGACACCTCCTCTGCTTTCTCTGCTTTTACCACACTTTAAAAATAAACTTGCACTTCACACTGTATGAGTCTTGACTCCCCCATTTCTCGCTAAGAGCCCCACTCCTTCATCCTTCATGGGAGTGAGGGCAAGGACCCAAAGACAGGTAGAGGGTCACTCAGGACCCCACCAGACCCGACAGGAGGATGTACATAAGCTTCTTACTAATACTACAGCATTTTATCAAGGAGGCTGGAGAATGTGTAAGTGTTCGGTATCTTGGGAAGTCCTGCAACCAGTGTCGGGGATTCTTTTTTTTTTTTGATGCCAGGGATCGAACTCAGGGCCTTGTGCTTGCGGGGCAGGCACTCTGACCACTGAGCTAAATCGCCAGCTCCTAGTGTTGGGGATTCTGTACTGTACTTCAGTATGATTCTGTAACACATGAATGTGAATGTATGATTCGTCTATACTGCTTACATGTTTCACATCTCCATTCATTTTCTCTGTCAGAGTGCTCCAGAGTTTGAACAGGCCGCCATTTTTGTGTTAATGTGAGGTGTGTGAAATATATTACCAAAGTAGTTTTTAATTTCCATTTTTTCTGATTACTAGTAAAGAACATTTTTTAGATTTATTGGCTTTTTCAGGCTTCCTCTTGTATAGCTTGCCTGTTAAAATATTTTGCCCTTTTTCAAGTACTTATTTGTTCTTTATAGAATCCTAGGTTTATTCTTAATTTTCCATATTTTCCGTTTCCCTTTTCTTTCCTTTGTTGCCTTTCTGCTTTTCCCCTTCTTTCTTTCTAGTACTCCTCTCCTTTGTATATTATTTTCCTTTTATATAGTATCTACTACACCTCTTTGTCCTTATTTACAGTTATGATTTCTCATATCAGAGAGACAATTCGATGTGTACTCATGAGTGTCTGATTTATTTCACTTAAAAGTACATTCTCAAGGAATAAACCTGCTGTAAATAGGGAGGGAGGGAACAGAGGGGAGGAGAGGGGAAGAGCGGGGAGAACCAAGATGCATCATGTACAGGTACAAAATAAATGTGATGAATGTAACCATTATATGTAAAATGTACCAATACATGTTCTTGGTTTAAAATAAAAAAAAAAGAAAAAACATTTGTGAGGCAAAAAAAAAAAAGAATCCTAGAATTTCTGTATCTGTCCTGGGTAGTAATTATTATTGGTTATGTGCAGGAAAAATATATCCTTCCATTTTGCAGCTCCTTTTTTACTTTATTTGTGTTGGTTTTGGTGAACAAAAGTTCTTCATGAAAGTAAGTGAATTTGGTAATTTTTTCATCTTATTTAAAAAATTACCTCTCTCAAATTCTGATCATTTTCTTCTCTATTTTCTCGTAAATGGTTTTAGACCCTGCTATTGAATTTTTAGTTATCCGTGTAGGGCGGTCTGTTTCTGTCTTTTCACTTCCATGCAGCTTTTTATTCAGCAACTACGTGTATGTACTTATTGCGTGCTAGTCACTAACTCCTACAAGCCAGCTGAGAATCACGCGAGCATTTCTGTCCTGCGGCGTGCATCTTCTGGGACTGGATTTTGCCAGGATCCTACTTGTTATTTACCGTAACTCTATAAATCTGGATACCTAGATGGACAAGTTCAACCACCTTGTTGTTTTCCCAAATTACCTTTGCTTTTCTTGCTCCTTTATATTTTCATGTAAGTTTATAATCAATACTAGTTTCATATAAGTTTTCAAATATCATGAACAATATTGGTGATAGATGATATTTATTGCCTTTCTACTCCTATAAGTTTTTGATATTCTTTCCATGTATATGTGGAAAATTATATTTTAAGACATATTAATAGCTAAGGATCAATAACATAGGCTCTTTGATGATTTTTGTATGAACTTTACATATGTACATGAATGAAACATAAAAGTATGATTAAGCCTGAAATGCCTTCCAAGAATTACTTTTCAGAATGGTCTTTGACTTTCTGATCTAGTGATAATCTGTCTCCCTTGGCAGTCTACATAGTTAGACAGACTGTGTAGACATAACAGACCTGGTAGAATCAACTCGGAACTACTTCAGTAGTAATGGAGGTTTGCTTATTCCCAAGTACAAGGCTTCCAGATAAATCTCTACTCCAGAAAATGGAGCTTAATTCCAAAGTCCAGATGGAATTTTGCATGTCCACACTAACCAACAAAAGGAAATAATCTTTTAGATTAAAACAAAACTAGAATAACTCATATATTGATTTATACTGAAATTTTTGTTATTAATCTAAATCTTTCTAATTCATTATCAGCCAAGATCAATAAAATGTAATGTTAAAAATAGTAATCCAGCTTGAAAAAAAGAGATATATTCATCAAAGGAACTTGCTAGAGTTATTTAAATATATAGATGTGTATATATATATTGTATATTTATATTTAAATATATAGATGTGTATATATATTATATATTTATATTTAAATATATAGATGTGTATATATATTTATATTTAAACATATATTTTTGTATATATTTTTCTGTACATATATTTATATTTAATTTATATTTATATTATGCTTTGAAATCAGAGCCATCTGGTGGTTCACAAAATAAGTGTACAAAAAACATTCAACTAAAAGAATTCAAAGATAGCAGTCATTAAAAATTTACACTCAAATTTTGATATCTTAAGACTGTTTAAAAGAGTTTTGCTATTTATGCTTTAGAAAGATTTCTCCATGATTTAAGATAGAATGTGTGCATTTTCTGTTAGGAAACTAGTATTGGCAATTATTTATTAGAAAGTCTTATACTTTCCTAATTGGCCAAATTCCGTGATTTTATCTTCTTGAATAGGGAGTATGGAGGATTTTTCTTTTTTGTTTTAAAGAAAACATTGAATCACTGAAAAATTTCAGTGCCCCAGTGAAATTAGGTTTTCTTCTACATAAAAAAAATAATTATTAATATACAAGATGTAAGTCAGCATTTCATGATAGCTTGTAGCATTTCCGCACTATTCCCTCTCTGTAGGGCCTTGGGAATTTTCACCTTTACCCTTCTATTTCTCCTTTCTTAGATCTTAGTGTGTTGCCCTATGACCCAACAGTCAGAAAAGACAGTTTTAGTTGGCCAAAGGTTTGTTATTGCCCTTTGCCTAGTACTTCACTTTGTAGATCTCCTTTTTAAATATTCAAAGCTGGAAGAGATATGGGAGAGTTTTTCCTTTTCATTGAACTCATTCTTAATCTGTGATGAGATAAGAATCATTTACCTGAGAATTCCAAGAATTGGTGAATAACTGTTTTGTCCCTCAACAGGGGTTTGAGGAAGTACTCAGTTTAGGTATCTGAATTAATGTCCATCTTGACCTAGATTTTTCTGTGTATCCATTTTAAGTCATGAAGTGAGGTAAGATACTCTACTGTTGCTTATGTTTCGTGTGGCTTGTTTTTCTTTTTAATATCATTCTCAAGGAACCAATTCTAGAGATGTTAGAGACATCATGCTATCAGATCTGTAGGAGTGTGTTCCTACTTCATGGACATGAAGACGCGGGGCTTACAGGCATGGCACTGCTGCGAATTACTGCCTAGCTAGTGAATTGTCATTAAGTCTTGCCTTTATTTTCTTCATCTACACCGTTTTCCATTGGTACAGATTATTTCTTGGGTTCTGTTCATCTGTCATTTTCCCCTATAGTTCTGCATTGATTCTGTGAAGATAACTATGAAGACAGACAGTGATCTATTAATCCTCTATGAATTGCTATTTCTATTTGCCCATCAGGTCTTATTGCCTTTTGTGTGATTGTTTCTATTGTCAATTTTTAAAAAAGAAAGACAGTTTTCCATGATCATACCTCTTATATTTAGCAGTAACAGGCTGTGCTGTCCTAGCTCTCTG
>PVJO010024288.1:0-24614 GCA_004026905.1 Hystrix cristata | reverse complement strand
ATATCAATAATGTTTAATTGGTGATATAAAAATGTCTAGCAAATATGTACATTATAAAAAGAAGTCAAGAATTATTGAAAAATGGGCACATAATAAATTTATCAAAGAAATTAAATGCCACAGAATAAAACTCTACTAACAGAAGTACAAGCTTCAGAAGACGTTAAAATTTTTTTGTTTGTATTCTTTTGTTTTTCCTACTACAGATAGTGATCAGACCATATCTTTGTGCATACCTCATTTTTATGTTCTCACTGTAGTATTGGGCTAGATTCCTAAATGTGTAATAACCAGTTAAAGAATGAAACATTCAGAATTTTGGTAGCAATGACAAATTTCTCTGCATGAGGTGACATCCCTTTTGCATTTGCCATAGCAAGTTCCAGGGACACCTGTTTCTGCACTGCATCTCTTTCCAAGGAGACTCATAAAACATTTGGATTTGTTTTCTAGTGTGACAGATGAGAAATAGTCTTAGTAGTTTTAATTTGTATTTCCCTTATTATGAGCATGATTCAACACTTTTAAGGTTTTGAAGGGCAACTACATTTTTTACCGTGAAAGTTTTAAGTTTAGTTGTTAATCATCTTCTTTTCAATTTTTAGAAATCCTTTCCAGTTAAAAATATTGATCCACTCTCTGTGATGGAAGTTGATTATTTTCTCCTTTTTCACTGTCTGCTTCCTGTGTTTGTGGTGATGAGGGGCAGTGGCATGTTGGGTGGGTTGCCACGAAAAAGAATTACTCCCTGCTTGCCAAATGTACCAACACTTTTCCTTTACACCCTGATTTTGAGTCATAGTTAAGAAAGGTTATTGCTTCACTGAAGCAATCATTTTAGAATCCATCCATGTTTTCTTCTAGTTTTGTCACATTTTATATTTATCCTTAAATATTTATCAATTTAGAATTTACCTAGCTTAGGGAATGGTTTTATTCTTTTCTACCTACCTTGTTATATTACAACCGCTAATTAAAAAGTCATACTTTCCCTGATTATTTAAGATACCACCGTGGGGTCTTATAAGACCCCAAAGATCTTTTAAATTTCCATAAATGGAACTTTGTCTGCTTCTGATTTTCTATTATGGTGCATGGGCCTGACTGTACCATCATGTAACAATAGCCCACTGTTTCATTTATTAAGACCTCATATACGAGATGAATGGTAGCCTCATCCCTTTATTTTTAAAGTTTTTCTATTTTCATTTGTTCTTCCAAATAAGCTTCATCATGAATTTATCTGTCTAGTAAAAGTGCTCATCCTGAGAATAGTTGCATAAGCGACATTCCCAGTGGGATGGCCTCGCACAGAGCCGGCACCATGTCAGATTGCTGCCTGTCGCCCCAGGAGGCGACAGAAGGGTCTTGACGGAAAGAAATGCTTTGTGTGCTCAAATGCTTTGCAGTAGATGTAAAAGTTCAAAACATTACAAAAGGATAGGAACAAAATTAGTGTACCGATTTGGACTTCAGGTTATATTTTTCATAACAACAAACACATAGGTTCTAAAAATGGGAGAAGCAACATCACATCAAATGGAAAGATTGTTGCTTGTGACTCTCGGAATAATAGTTTGGTAGAAAATCAGAACCAACAATTGTGCATTTGCTATCAAACATGGGACATTAAGGGCATAAAGGGCTGCCTTACAAGCCTCCAAAACTGAGGGCTCACACTGAACATGGGGAAGACCAGTGTGGGTTCCCACTAGACAGATCCCTCCACTTTTGTCTGGAATCTGAGGAAAAGCAGGCAGAAGGAGATACCCAATTTCCCACACACTCCCTCAACTTTCTTTTTTCCTTCCTGATGCAGTATTTCTGGAAGAGGTTTACAAATCTAGGTGCTAAAAGCAAAGATGATCCCTAAACAAGAAACAACATCTAAAAACATTTTTGGTGGAATTCCTGAGGATTTGATGGGATGCATTTGCCTGCATCCCATAGACAAAGTTGGAATTCTCAGTGATTGTAGCTGTGTTTCTTTGTGGCCAAAGTAGTTACTAGCTCTATGCATCTTGCCCTAGATCAAAGGGAGGAGACTGAAGGCAAAGAGTGTTTAGGCTTCTATTTCTGTTGGTAATTTGGGTCAGCTCCGTGTGGAATAAGACATCTTTCCAAAGACACAATAGTTTGGGTTAAAAAACATGACAAATTCAGGGAGAAAGAAAGAGTAGCTGAAGGTAAGGCATCAAAAATGGGCTCTGCAATCAGGAAAACACGCTCCGCTGTTACCTGAACAGAGATTCACATCCAGAGGTTAATATTGTCTTTTAGCACAATTAGACCAAGAGTCTGAAAGAGTGAAGCCATCCTCTTGCAAAGATCACCTCCTTTTGTGCAGCCTGATAATGCTGAAGTAAAACTGCAAACTGGAGTGGCATCACAACAGGATGTATTCTGGCCATGTGCTGTAAAGAAGCAAGATTAGCTATTGATAGCTGAGTGGAAATCTAGTAATGTGCCAATATTCTTTATTCTTATTCTTCAGGGTACATCTGCTATATAAAATATAGGGAAGGAATTTCCAGGGATTATTGTCAGCCCGATCATCAAACTATGTGGTATACAACTTCTGGCAAACTGTTCCCTGTGTAAATTTAAGCCTTGATGACCAAATGCTTTAGAACTTTCATCTGTGATATATTAAAAAACAAAAAATAGCAGCTATATCCTTACATTAGTCAGCCTTTATGTTGTTGGACACAACACCAAATATCCACAAATTAAAGAAGGTGAAGTTTAATCTGACTCACGTTTTAAGGAGATTCAGTCCATGGGTATCACTTCCAGTGGCCAACTTAGAAAATGTGTGCATGCTATATGCCTGCAACTCTGGGATCTGTGTATTTAGAAGTTTTGGCAGCCAAAAGAGGAAGACATCCCCCAGCAGACCCTGTACGAATCTCATTAAATTTCATGTCATGATTGTCATCTAATCTCCTCAGGTTCTTGTGAGAGAAGAAAAGAAAACAGATGAAGAATACCATCATTCTGACAGGGGTAATTAGTGCTGATGACCAGGAGGAGTCAGTCTTTCTGTTGTACTGACAGGGACAAGGAGAATCGTGTTTGGCAACAAGCATGCTGCTTGATACTCCGCCCCCCAGTTTTAAGGGTCACATGGTAAGTTCCACAGCCACCTCCTGAGAGGGAGGTCATGACCAAGGACTCAGACCCCTGAGGAGAGAGAGTGTGAGTCCCTCGCCAGCTGAGCCACCAAGCCACAGAGGTCCCAGTGACTATAGAAACAGGAGACCCTAAAAATCAGGAAAAATGGGAAGGACTGTAGTTCATTACACTTCCGCCTCTTGTTACTTTAAGAAAAGGAGTGCATCTGAATCCTCCAAAAGCGCCTGCGTAAGCGTTTAGCAAAAATAGTAGATCCCTATTCCCTGCGAGGTGTGGACTGCAGTGGGCACCACGGAGTGCTGTCTAGACCTCTGCACTTTGGGATTCATGCACACCTTCCCTCAGCTGCTGAAATCAAATGACAGCTGTCTGCAGAGTCTCTCTTCAGTGATGGCCTGCATCTGAAGACCTTCCCATGTTAAATAATGAGAGATATGAAATGATACTATTTTTAATTTGATATTTCTTTTCATTAAACATTTGGTTGATTAAAAACAACTTTATCCCATTAATGAGTTTTGCTACATCAGTTTTGCCTTACTGTGGTATTTTATTTTTTCTTCCTTTTTCCTATAGTGTTATTATCCAATCTCTGATATACAACTTTTTTTATTACAGTACTAAGGATTGAAACCAGAGACTAACGCATGCTAAGCAAGTACTCTACCAGTAACCTACATCCTCAACCTTTTTCATTTTTTATTTTGAGATCGGCTCGCACAGTGTTGCTCTGGTTAGGCTTGAACTTGTGATGCTTTTGCTTCCACTGCCTACGTAACAGGGATTACAGGAATGCATCACTTAGTCCAGCTTGATTTCCGGCATATATCGTCTTTTGTCTTATTCTTCCCAACCAAAATTTAGAAAGGATGTGGTCTGTTATTTTTAACATATCTTTAAAAGTGAACAGGAATTGACTTAGTCTTTTAAGGACAAGAAAATTATCACAATAGGACATTAATGTGATTACATTATAACTATATTAGCATGTATGTAATATAGCTTCCTTTCAACATTCATAAAATTGAAGTTTCTCTGAGCAACAATAATCCCAAACCTAAGTCTCAGTTTGATATATAAATGGGTTCAATACTCACCACCAGTTTTTTCGTTTAGTGGCTCTCACATTCTTGTGTTCCTTGCTTTGATTATTCAAAATGAATAATCATTCTCTACATTTTCTCTTCATTTTCTTGATTTTGTCAACAAGTAATAGTTTTGAAGGCATTTTGTGTCTTGAGCTCTTCTCCATTTGAAAATCTCTCTGTAATCTTCACAGAGGAAAGACCTCTTGCATGAGTATAATGGACTTTGGTCCCACATTTTCCATCCAAAATCTGTAGGCTTTTCTTCTTTGTGTTCTGTCTCTGAGGTGTGCTGGGCCAAGCTTATTCAGCTTGTATTCTCAGACCTTTAATCATATGCCTGGGTAACTATACAATTCTTTCTTTTTCCTTGAATTTTATAAGCTTTACAGTCTTCATTCTTCATGCAGATCATTCTTGTTGTTGTTGTTTTGGGGTATTTTTGTATTTTTTTTTCTTGTTTTTTTCTTTCTTTTTTTTTTTTTTTGTCTTTTAAAACATACTGCAACCCTAGTAAAATAGTCATGATATTCTTTTTCATTTCTATCTGGGAGATTGTAGCTTGATAATGTTGTTACATTGGCTTTTGCCTTCTTTTCCTACTACAAGTCTGGTATTGGCATTAACTGTGCATTTTGGAGAAGTATCTGGTCCAGTAGAGTATGAAATAATTTCCAGGATATATTCTTAAGTGAAAAAGTACAAAAGATATATATATATAGTATGCTATCTTTTGTGTAATGTAATAATATGTACACTTGCTTATTTTTGCAAGTAGAAACACAGCAAATCTGCATAAGAAACTAATAAAATTGTTTACCTATGGGGAAAGGGTAGGTGGCAAGGCCAGGGGAGGAAGTGCACACTTGTAACATGTACAAATCTTTTCATGTTCTGAATAAGCCAAAAAAATTAAACCAACAAAATGGTACACACACATACTTTTATAGCTCTGTCCTCTAAAAGGGCCCTGTAGAAATAAGCAAACCTAAGGACCAAAACATGTGCTCTAAATATTTCTCCCCAGTAAAAAAAAAAAAAAAAAAAAAAAAAAAAAAGTGTCAGGGGGCTGGGGATTTAGCTCAATGGTTACAGTGCCTGCCTAGCAAGCACAAGGCCCTGAGTTCAAGCCCCAGCTCTAAAAAAAAAAAAAAAAGTGTCAAATATGAAATGTGAATCTGAGTCATTCAGTGATAGTCCTTCTGTTTCCAATCAAAACTCCAGATCGAGGTCTCCAATTTCCTCGCCTACTCTTCTGACATAAACAGGTGAGCTGCCACAAAGGGTTATCTTCATCCCCCTCCCATGAATGGGGCTACCTCCCCTAGGAGGCAATCCTGTATCCTGCATTCTTCATTCCTTCCTTCCTCTTGGCAATGCATGTGTTTTGTGTTTTGTTTTGCTTCATTTTTTTCGTGTTCAGAATTCTGCTCCCTAAATTGGTATTTGAGACCAGCTATTGATTAGGAGAGGAGAAAAGATGGACGAGAAAACCGCAGTTACCTCAACAGATGTAACTCTAAAGTAGTAGGTTGGCATCTACGTTGATTCAGTTGGTAACAATTTGGCATTTCTGAACTGGTTAGTCACTAGCAGGTAAAGAATCTACTCTCCGAGAGAATTCTTGTAAAGGTCATTGAATACACTTTTGAACACACGGCCAGCAGCTGTGATTGGCAAGATGATGGAAATGGGTTGAAATTTCCCATTTTAGTGGCGGTGTGTGTTTCTGGGAGTCCGTATGTCTTCACTGAAAGTCCAGCAGTGAGGTAAAAAGGCTGTGTCAGGGGCCGTTAACCAAATGCAATATTAACTCACACGTTGCTTTAATCCTTTCTAAACAAGCTGTTAATCTTCATTTATTACGTCTTCATTGTACCCTCTTCACACTCTTAAAACTGTAAAGTGTTTAATTTGGTTTGCCAACTTTCCTGGCTTCACTAATATTCCCTGTAAATTACCTAAGGTGCTCTCAATGTTTGGATACATCCTTTTTTACTCTTTCAGGAAAATGCAAAGCAGAGATGTATGCTCCCTTCCTCTGCCAACATGATTTGCTCAGCCGTTTGTCCTCGTGGTATCCTGGGGAAAGCTCAGGTATTTCTTCCCACTACGGGGTGGACAACCACTCCGGGCCCTTTCTTCACTCTGCACTGTTTTCCCAGCTCTGAAATAAGTCTGCTAGAGTTGAATTACTCTCACAGCGATGGGAGAAACCTGCTGAAAGGCAGCTGCTGTGACTCTCTGGGTCCTCTAGTCTCATGATTTCTTCATGGCCCTCTGCACCCCAGGGCCACTGGGTGCCCCCACACCTGCAGCTGTTACTTTCTCACCTCCCCCAGGGCCCTTCAAACCAAAATTGGGTCTTTTCTTAGCTTCCTGCTGCTAAAAGCCAAACAAAGGGAGGGGAGAAAACATCATTTACAAAAGCCTGTTTAGAGAGTGGCAGGATAGGACAGTGTCTACAAGACTTTTATCTCCAGAGGGAAACAATCACTCAAGGCACACAGCTTGGCCTCCATTATAGAAAGGGCTATAAGTAAACACAGTTTAACTACCACCTTTAACCACCCTGCTCCAGCTGACTTCCATTTCCCATCCTCTTTGGTGAGGGGCAGTTCCTGCTCTGTGACTAGGTGGGCAGGGAGGGCTGAGCTCACAACCATTTGCATCAGTGGAGCAGGACAGTGTGGGGGGACATCGGTGGCAGAGGGGAGAGATCCTGGAACTTCCCTCGGCACTGGGCCCTTCAGCCACCCCACATTCCTCACTGATCGCTGCTTGCTTCCTAAGCCCTTCCTTCACTCTCAACATATTTGAAATGTTCTGAGCTTTTGTTTTGTAGCTCTTATATTGTGGTTTCTTTACGCAGACTCCCTGAATTAGCTTTCTGTTGCCGTAACAAAATATCTAAGAAAAACAAAGAGGAAAGATTTATTTTGGCTCATGGTTTCAGAAATGCCAGTCAATGGACACCTGGCTCTATTGCTTTCAGGCCTGCAGCAAGGCAGAGGCAGCGTCAAAGAAAGACATGGCTGAGGAAAGTGGCTCACCTCCTGGTAGCTAGGAAGCTGAAAGAGAGCAAGAGAAGCAGAGGGAGGAGTTGGAGACAAGATGTAGTCCCCAGTGTCATGCCCAGGATGTTGCCCCACCTCCTAAGCTTCCACCGCCTCTCTATAGAGCCCTTGAGCCATGAAGCCACCAGCAGGCTAATCCGCTGCCACAGCTGAGTCCTCAGGGACAGTCACTCTGTAAAAGCCCCACCCCCACTCTGCTCCACTGGGCTCAACGCTAGAGTCTCTGGGGCATGTTCCAGATCAAACCGTAAGACCTTCTGTGCGCCCCTTTCAGAATTTATTAAGATACTTTATTACCTGCTTTCTCACTTGCCTTTCATCATTTGGATTTCACTTACGCTTATTTATGGCCTCATAGGTACCTCCTCATTTGTGTTTTTACCTCCACATGTATTTCTTTTTGGTGCTGGGGAACGAAGTCGGGGCCTTGTGCTTGCAAGGCAGGCACTCTAACCGCTAAGCTAAACCCCCAGCCCCTCCACGTGTATTTCTAATGATTATTAATTATTCTTATTCATGGTACTTCAGTTTACCTTTTCATTGCTTCTTTGTGTCAGTCTCTGTTTCAGGCCTCAATCAGTTAGTAGCTTGTTTTTAATACAGATTCAGGATTTTCCTTCGCACATTATCATGGATTAATTACAGTAATGAAGTTTTAAATGTAGTCTTTATTTACACTTTATCCAGGATTTGTTTTTATCAAGATCATATTGACTATAAAGAACAAGCATTGACTTTTAGATATGTCTCTAATATTTACTTTTCACTGCAAGTCTATGCATTAATACAGAATGTAAAAGTTGTGAAATTATTTCAAAAGAAATGCAGCAAACTCTTTTAATCACAGCTCACTTATTTCAAATCTCTGTTAAACTAAAAAGTATGTGAGTACCTTTTGGTGATTTCTGATTACTGTGTATATTCTGCAAGTTGCATATTCTTTATGTACAACTTTTGGTAATGAATTTACTTATGGATAAGACAAAAATAGAAACAAAACTACCCTTCTCATTTTTTGTCCCTTCAGCCACTCTGCATTCCCAAGAATCTACTCCTCCTTATTTCCCATAACTTCTGCCTTAACTCCCTCACATGACTGCACTGCAGGTAATAGAGGAGGGAGCACAAAATATAAAATTATGTTGCCCTGCGTGACCCGGACTTTTTCATTTAGTCAAAATGGCAATAGTGACTTTCATAATATCAAACTGGCCACCCCAGGGTTGGGAAAACCTTGCAATCATCACATCTTCTGACAGTTTTTTTTTTTTTTTAATTCCAGATGCATTCTCAGGTCCCCATAGGTAACATTCCCAGGTAATGCACTGGAGTATCATCATAACATCAAGTTTGAAGTCTTCCCATGTGTCAAGCTAAAAATAGGTTAGTGCAAACACAATTTTAAACTTAACAGAAAAAAATTAATGCTAGCAAAACTCTCCTGCCCAAAAGCAGAGTGCACTGCAGTGACTTCGGTTAGGGGATAAAACAACCCTGGGCCTGAAATGCCCTCTCATCCACCCACCAACCACCTGCAGAAACGTTTCACGCTTCAACTTAGCCGAAACATACAGGCCACAGCAAGTCTCCCACCTCCTATTGTCCCACCAGGTGCGGTTCTGTCACTCCGTCCTCTGTGTTCTCATGTCTATTTTGGATTGCACACATCACTCTGCCATTTCTGTTTTTGCTCCCTCGTCTAAGCTACAAACTTTTAAATGACTAAACAACATGTCCTAGACGTTTAATGGTTGTCTCATGGATACTTGATACCTTAAATCAAAGAATACAGCCTTACCCAAAATGAACAAAAGTAGGACTGTTCAACTCGTGCCAGAAAGCTGGATGTGAACAGAAGTGATCTTCGTAAGTTCCCTCTCCAGCTGATGCAGAAGAGCACCAGCGCATCTTACCTGGGAGAGAACCTAGTACTGACGGCATGGCCACAGCTACAGAATGTGCAGTTCGAAATGAAAACGTGGGGACTCTCATTCCACAAGCAGGAAGAAAAAAAGAAAGAAAATCACTAAGGGCACAGAAATACAAAACTTGTTTCTTTGTTCAATAAACTCTATTGTAATGGAGTTTTGCTACTTAATATCACTCGAGGTTAACAAAAATTTAAATATATGATTATTGGCATGAATTTTACCATTTACTCTATTTTCTCAGATAGGCTTTAAGTGCAAACTGATTATCACCCAAAACATAATTTCCATTTTGTAACTCTCACACGCACGTGCATTTCATTCTTACCAGAACAGTGAGAACAATGAACAAAACTAACTCAGCTGTTTTCATTTCACTTTTGACGTGCTTGGATTCTACCAATACGCTGTATGTTCATCTTAAGGATGAATGAGGACCAATTTAAAAGAAAAAATAACTGAGTTTTCCTGTCTGTCTTCTTCCCTCCTGTGTGGTTATTCTTGGCGTAAGTACAGTGGTTGGCTAATACAAGGAAGCAACACTAGTGAGAAAGGGTGTGACAAGATTCCCTGGTTTTCTTAGAAGGTCGTTACTCTGCTTCCTGCATTTGAAGCAAGTTCTCGTTCACATGGAAAGCGTGACATCTTGGGACTGTCCCTGGATCCCCTCACTCAGTCTTACACATGACACGCCTGCCTTATACTGACTCGCAGGTTTTGAGGGTCCTTTGTGAGTCTGTACTCACAGGGCGTGGTGCACATTATCCGTAACTGGGGCAGCAAGAAGTGACAGATCTGCATATCACATGTGTTGTCGCTTCTGCTTCCTACACATGCTCCGTTGTGTTTTATAGGTGGGCATCATTTATAGAACACAAGTTCAAAGATAAAATTGTTAGCAATTTCAAGATGGCGACGAGAGTATTCAACGAAGCATCGACCGTTCTGCGCCGCACAGTCCGAGCTGACGGCGTGCAGGCTCCGTCCCCTGAACTACCCCATTAGCAACTGACATGACAGTGCCCATTTCCCAGATTCCTGCTAAAACGGGCTTTTCCTATCTCCTCGTGACCACATTCCGGTGAAAATATCACTGCCGGTCACGCTGACCTTGTTTGCAGGTTGCCTGAGTCCCCCGCGGCGGTCCCCGCCCGCGTCGGGCTGCAGCAGAGTGTGGCGCCCGCGCTGGCTTCTGCCTCCCCGCGCCCCGCAGTGCGCTCTCCTCCTCGCCAGCTGGAGCCTGCAGCCCAGTTAGGAGGGTCTGCGGGCGGAACCCTGTCCGTCCCGGGTCCCCGACAGCGGGCCTCCCCGGCTGCAGCCTCTGGAGATCGCTGTTAGCATTTTGGAAAAGGCAGCAGAGTGACCTTTCCTTCTGAGAGCCAAAGACCCGAAGCGTCTGACAGCTTCGCTGACGGGCCTTTTATTCTTCTTTCCACGCCTGGGATTCAAGAGGCGTGAAAGCACTTTAAGTCAAAGGAGCTATCCTCATCTCCATGGAGCTTTTCATATTATGCGCTACCACTTAGCAATTAATTAGATGATGACTGATTATTATTTACTTTTCCTGTCACTTCAGTCTACAAATAGATGCTTACACCGTCCTTCAAAAGAGTGTTTCTGTTTGTTAATGTACCGCTCTTCATTTGGGGTGAATGTAACATTTCAGTGAAACACGGTGAATTAGATATGACACCAGCATCCATAGCGGTGAAAAGCAAGAAAGGAAAAATAACTGAAGGATTATTTTTCTACCTGCAAAGATTACCCCGAGATGGGAGCTAAATTTTGTCAGCTTTATAGAGGTATAATTTCTGTACAATAAAACTCCCCAATTTAAAGCAGAGAATCTGGTGAGTCTTGACAACTGTAGGCCACCACCACACGCACAACACAAGAACTTTCTTTCAGCCTTCCCCTGCACCCCTTGGCTGCGGACTCCGTTCCCTCGCACTATGGCCCCAGCAACAACGGGCCTGATTTCTATCACTATTTTCTTGCCTGTTCAAGTTCCTGTAGATGGAATCGTGAATCGTGTGCTCTTCGCGGCCGGCCTCTTTTACCCGGCAAAATGCATTTGTGCTTCCTCCACATTTTTACTTGTTGGTTAACTCTGTCTTCTTAATGAATTGTCTCTACTGTACAGTTACACCCGCATTTGTTTATCTGTGTGCCTGTGGATGAAAATCTGGTTTGTTCCCAGTTTGAATTATTATGAATAAGACTGCTATGAACATTTTTTGCTATGAACATTTGTTTGTTCACTGCTGGTTTTTTGAAGAATGTATGTTTTTATTTTTCCCGGGTAAAACTCTAAAAGTAGCATTGTTGGGTGTGTGTTCATACGAAGCTGCCAAACTGTTATCCAAAGCACCTGTATGATTTTTAATTCCATCAGCAATATATGAAATTGTTTCATCTCCTCGTCAGCCTTTGACACAGTCAGTCTTCCGGATGGCAGACATGTTAAGAGGCGGGCAGAAGTATCTTATTGGTTTTAATAAGTATTTTTCTTACTGAGTAGTGATGTTGAACAGACTTTTATACACATACTGGGCATCTATGAAATGTCTGTACAAATGTCTGGCCCATGTATTTTCAGCAGACAGTCTCCTCATTATGGAGTTGTAGAAGTTCTTTTAGTATTTAGTATCTAAGTCCTTTATCAGATGTTTTGCAAATATTTTCCTCAGTATGAGAACATTTATTTTCCATTAAGACCTTTTGAAGAACAAGATTATCATTTTGATGAAGCTTAAATTACACATTTTTATTTCATAGTTATATTTTTGTGTTCAACTTAGGAAATAGTTGCCTAACACAGTCTTAAATAATTTTTTTCCTGTTTTTCTACAAGTTTTATACTTTCACTTAGCCTCTTGATCAATTTTTCAGTTAAATTCAACATGAAAAATTATATATAGCTGTTCCTTGACTTTCAGTGGGATTGAGTCCTAATAATCCCATAGTAAATTTAACATATCACAAGTCAAAAGGCATGTGATACATGTGAGGCACTGACCATCACGGCTTAGCAGCCCGTACACTAGAATGTCGGCTATTTACTCTCGCCGTGCAGCATCACAGTACAAGGCACTACGTATAGCCAGCCAGAGAAAAGACTAAAATTTAAAGTACAGGTCCTGCTGAATGTGCAGCATTTTCCCACCATCATGAAGTTGAAAACAAAAAAATCATGTAACTCAAAATTCTCAAAATCTGGGACCATCCAAGGGTGACGCACACCTCATACTCCCTATTCTTTTTCTTCTTTTGCATTTGGATGTCCAATTATTTGAACATTACATGTGAAAAAGTGTATTCTTTCTCCCATTTAATTGCTTTTACACCTTTCAAAGTTCTCCTGCCTCTGGAGATAAGAGTCTAGCTCTGCACTCTCTGGTCTGATCCATTGATCCGTAGGTCTATGCTTCAGGAAAACAGGACACTATCTCCATTATTGTAGCCTTCTAGTAAGCCTTGAAACCAAGTAGTGCAAACCTTACGTTTTTGCTTTTTCTTTTTTCAGAATCGTTCTGGTCTTTGTAATTGCATTACTTTTCTATATAAATTTTAGAATGTGCATGCTGTCAATTTCTAGCAAAATGATGTGCTTAAATTTTGATTTGGATTACGCTTGGCTCAGAGATCAATTCTGAGAAAATTTACATTTCAATAATGAGTCTTCTGATTTATAAAGGTGTAATATTTTTACATTATTAAAATCTTCCTTAACTTTTAAAGTTTTAAAACTTTCACTTTACAATTCTTCCACGTAGTTTTCAAATTTTACCCCTCAGAAACACATCATTTTGGTGTAATTTTAAATGCTATGGTTTTACTATTTCAGTGTGTAATCTTTTGATCAATTGGTTTTTATATTGGCCTTACATTTTGTAACATTACTAAACTCATTAATAGGTTTAGTAAGTGCTTTTTTGTTTTATTTTGGTTTTGTTTTAATCTTTAAGGTATTCGGCATAGATCATGTTTTTAAAAGAGAAATTTACTTTTCTCTTGCCAATTTGTATTCTTTTTTTCTTCTTGTGTCATGCACTGTGAAGACCCTCCAGTACATACTAAACAGGAGTGAAAACATAGAGTCAGGACTTGCTCCCAATTTAGAAGAAATGATTCAGTCCTTCCCCCATTAGATGTTGCCAGAAATCAATTTCACAGCATTTTACAGCCTCTCTGTCTGATGGTAAATCTCCTTTCCTGTTCTTCATTGGATGAATTCTAATGATCAATTGGTGCTAAGTGTTGATAGATGCTTTTCCTCATCTAGTCACATAATACAAATGTTCTTTTGTAATCAGTTAAAATGGCGAGTTACATTAGCTGCTTCTTTTTAGTGATAAAACAACGTTGTAATCTTAACCTGAGCCCCACTTCCAATTGTTGGATTCCAATTGCCAATATTTTGTTAAAGATTTTTGTACCTATATTCACAAGTGGTATTGCTCTATTGTTTTTTATTCCTCATAATGTCTTATCTAGTTCTGATATAAAGGTATCGCTAGCCCCCAAAAAATGAGTTTGAAGTTTCCAATTTTATCTTCTAAAAGAGCTTTTTTAGAATTGGTATTGTTTCATTCATAAACTGTTGATAAAATTTATGTGTGAAAGCTGCCTAGGTGAAGTATTTTCTTGCAGGAAGGTGTTTGATTATACATTTAAATGTTTAAATAGAGACAAAACTACTTACTTCTTCAGTAAGCTTAGGCAATTTTTATCTCTAAGGGAGTTTGTCAGTATTATTAAGGTTGTCATATTTACTGACATATATTCAGAATATTTTCTTACTATCATTTTCCACTTCTGTGATGCCCCCTTTCTCTCATTCCCAGTATTGGTAATCTCTTTCCTTTTTCCTGACCAATGTAACTAGAGGGTTTTTATTATTATTATTATTTTGAAAGAATCAACTATTAATTTTATTTAATTACCCTTATTTTTTCCTATTTCTTTCTTTCAATGAGTATAGTTCTTATTTTTGTTTCTTTCTTCTAATCACTTTGAATTTAGTTTTCTCTTCATTTTTGATTTCTTTAGGTGAATATCTAACATATACTTGGGAAATTTTTGTATAAATAATAAATCAACTACATAAATTTTCTTCTCAGCACTACTTTTGTGACATCCCACATATTTTAACATGCTATGTTTTTATTTTGAATAAATTTCAAATACTTTTTAATTTCTTGGATAAATTTATCTTTGATTCATAGTTTATTTTGAAGTGAGTTACTTAATTTCCATTTAGAATTTTCCATGTATTCATAATTTCCTTGTAATGCATTTCTATTCTACTTTTGTAAGACTTAAATATCTTTCTTTATTGAGACTTGTTTAATAGCTTAAAATAGTTTACATCTTGATAAAGCTTCCACTTGAATAAATCTTTTTATTGGCAATGATATATAAATGCCAATTACAACAAGCTAATAGACTGTGTTGATCAAATTTTCTACACCTTTATAGATTTTCTATTTCTTCACTTGATTACTAAAAGAGAAATATTGACATCTTCAAAAATAATTGTGCGTGTTTTCCATTTTTCATTTCAATTCTCTCAGATCCCATCCCATGTGTTTTGAAATTGTTGTTGGGCATAATACATGTCTCTCTTTGTCTCTAGTAATATTCTTTCTTCTACAATATGACATAACCAGCCTAACTTTCATTTGATTAGTGTTTATACAGTATATCTTTTATTACTTTTTTAAAATGCAATCTTATCTAGGTCTTTATATTAAAAAACGGGGTGTCTTTTAGACAGCATATACACAAATTCTACTTTTATATGGCAATCTTTGTCTTTTATTTCATGTGTGTGGACCAGTTAAAGGCAATGACTGAGTTTTTACCTATGATCTTGCCATTATTTTTTCTTTGTTCTATCTGGTTTTTGTTCCTCTCCACCCCACTTTTTTTCTATCTGCTTTAAAATCAGCTATATAGGTTTCATTTTTCTATTTCATCTCCATCACTTTCTTATTAGTTATACTTTATGTTTTCATACTTTTTAAATGGTTCTCTAGAATTTATAAAATACCTATCTTCAAATATTATACCATATCACTTTATGAGAGTATGGCTATATTACCTTACTTCTTTCCTTTGTGGTATGACCATAGATTTTATCTTCACATATGTGATAGCCCCCACATATTATTATGTTTGCTTTAACACTTTATTATTTTTTGATGTGCTTTAAAATAATTAAAATAAATAGTGTTTATATTTACCCTCATCTCTACTATTTTGAGTGCCTTCCATTCTTTTATGTGGCTCCAAATTTCCATAAGGTATAATTTTTCTTCTGTCTGAAAAATCATCCTTCAGTATTTTTTTTCTGTACCTTTCTGCTATGTCAAATCTTCTCAGCTATTATAATCTTGGAAAATCCTTATTGTTTTTGAAAACTATGTTTGCTGGGTGTAGAATTATAGTTACACTTTTTTTTTTCTTTTCATTACTTTAAAGGTACTGTTCCATTGTCTTTTGGCTTGCATAGTTACCTACAGGAAGTCCTATGTCATTGCCATCAAAAATTAACATCTTTTTCTTTGAATACTTTAAAAATTTTTCACCATGTCATTGGTTCACAGAAATGTGAGTATACTTTGTGTTCATTTAGTAGGATATTGTATCTGTGAGTATATACTTTTGAAAAAATTTGGCAAAAATTTGGGCCATTATTTCTTTCAAATATGTATTCTATTCACTACCCTCTCTCCATTCTTCCTGATAATCAGAATAAATGTATTTTAGGGCAAGTTATATTGTCTCACAACTTATTAATACTCCCAATCTCTTTTTTATCTTTTCTTTCAGTTTTCCTTCTGATGTTTCTTTTTATGTTTTGAAGTTTATACTCTTTTTATGAAATATGAAATCTGCTAATCCCATTCAGCACAGTTTCTGTTGTTATTTATTTAAGAACTTGCATTTTTATCTCTAAAAATTTTGATTAGACCATTCATATATCTTCCATTTTGCTCTTCATGATTTTTTTATCTATGATTCAAATTTGGTTATATTTATGATTGATTTTTTAAAGCTGTTATCTACTAATTTTACCACTCATGTCAGTATACATAGTATTTTCTTGCTTCTTTGAGCATTTGGAGTATTTATACTGAATGGTTAGCTTTGTGAATGTTATATTGATTGGTACTAAGTATTGTTATATTCATTTAAACATATTGATGTTTGGTCTGGAATTCAGTTGAGTTATTTAAAATGAGTTTGATCATTTTTAAGCTTGCTTTTAAGCTTTGATAAGAGTACATAGCAGCTTTAAATCTAGGTAATTTAACTGCACTATTGAGGAAATACCCTTCTGAGAACTCCACATGTTGAACTCTGTAGTATAAAGCTTTTCCATTCTTAGGAAAAAATAATTTCCTATCCCCAAATCACCTATAGCTTTGTTCTACTGATTTCTTTCTAGTCTTTCTTTTCCTTAGTTTGAGCAATTTCCTGCTGTCCATGCCTCAATCAATGCTTAGCCAAAGCATCAGGGAACCTAGAGCAGATCTCCAGGATTCTTTCATATGAATCTCTTTTTTGGCTCCCAACTTCTAGCTAAATTGGCATCTGAAACTCCTATCTCTAACTTTTTCATTTAACAAGGCTGCTGGGTTCTGTGGGGATTCTACTTTCCAAGTCTCTGGTACGAAAACTTCCTTCAGGCAGTAAAGTAAGACAATTCAAGGGCTTACCTCATTTGTTTTATTATTTTGCCACATCACTGACCTCTGCTGCTTTTTTTTTTTTTCCAAAACAGGAAATTTTTTGTTTTGTGTATTTGTCTATTTTCTAGTTGTTTGATGGGATGGTGAAAACGGTCCCTGATTTAACATCTAGTTCATAAGATTATGTGCATAATTCAGTACAAATACATTGGATTGACATAGCTTGGGTCAGAGTTGGCTAAGGAACACTGAAAGAAGAAACGATTAAAATTTCTTTTTATTGCTCTTTTTCTTCCTTTTTCTAAAATTATGATGTCAAATTAAATCATGAGTTGTACAATTTAGTCAAAAATCAACATGTTATCTAGCCAAGTGTCATCTCTAATCTTATTTAGTATTTCCTTTTTTAAAAAACACTAAATATTGCCTATGTGCAAAACAGTGCAGTAACTACTGGGAGAACACAGAGAATAAATTCAACATCACCTCAGCGATAATCAACTTATGGTATAATGTCACTCTAATATAAAGCAGAATAAAATAAATTCCATGACAGAAATAGATGGAAATTTCTATCAGCATGTGCAGAAAAGAATGATTACTCTGACTTCAAGGGATAATAACTAACATTTATTGCATGTTTTCTGTGATTGCGTGTTCAGAGTTCCTCCTGTAATCTCACATTTAATCCCCAAGTATACTCTATGCTGTAGATGCTCGTAATCTCTTCATTTTATGAGACCAGAGAGGGTAACTTTCCCAATGTCACAGATTCAATAAATGGGAAATTCAGACTTGAACTCAGAAAATCTGATTCTAGAGCCCAAAGTCGTTACCACTTATTATAACAGGAATTCCCTGTAAACAGTGCAATTGAGTTGAGCCTTGCAAATTGAATTTGGTTTTATAGTTGGAAAAGAGAAGATTTCAAGCTTAGGGAACAGCATGAGAAAAATAAAACAAATGCATGGAACTGCATGACTAATGTTCAAGAAATAGGAATATTGTGAACAGAATGTTGGAAAGATACATGTCATAATGACCTTCAAATACACATAAAAGGAAATTAATCTTCCTGGCAGTTTATAATTATGCACTTACCTAAGCATCCATTTCTGGCTAATGACTTCTTAAAATTCAAAACTATGTAACAATAGCCTGATACTCAAACACAAAAAAGTAACATATCATGTGGAAAATGTATTATTATTGCCCACTCAGTATGTTGTAGAGTGGAAAACTAAAAATCCAGACATTTCCACTTTCAGGAAACTGTAAGTGTACAGAGAAGAACACAGGACTAATAAAGCTATCTTAATCCACTTAAGAAAGATAATAGCTAAAAAGCAGAGAATTACTAACACAGGAAATTCTTGCTTAGTCAGTTGAAAAACAATGGCTTATTATGCTGGAAATTGGAATGGCTTTTTTTGTTTTTTTACTTTAAATAAGTCTATAGTTTTTGCTCTGTGATTTAGAATTTTTACTCTGTGATGTGGAGTTTTCTCTTATTTTCCAGTTTGGGAGCACTCTGCCTCATGTGTTCTTACTAAACAAGAGTCCAGCTCGGTGAGAAGTGAATAGAAATAATTCTGAAATAAGGCAAAAGAATTTTGTTTCAGAGTGAATTTCATTTTTCCATGAAGACCACTCCTAACGATAACAATAATGGCTAACTGCACAATGCCGAAGTTACTTAGTTTTTGGTAGCCAGTAAATAGCAAAGATTAAAGAAAAACACAAAAATTCTGATTCTATATTCATATATATATATACATATATATATATAAAATCTTCCTTCACAAACTCCTCAACAAAAGATAATACAGGAATTTCTAAAATAAAACTTCAAAGATAACAAAATCTGTCCAAGGGTGAATACCAGGTTTGAATTTCTTCCAGTTGCCCCAGAAAAAGTAGAAAGCTCAGAGTACAGTCAACAATACCGTCCAAGGCCTGAAAGTTGAGAAAAAATGTCTTTCAGGTGGATCTGAATGTGCCCCAAAGTGACTGATACGATCATTGGAACTGTGAGGGTGCTAGTGGATGTCTTCTTCCTGGACTATCTGAGTGAAAAGGGTGGGGAAACTCAAGGCAGTAATAAGGTTTTGATTGAATTTTACCATGTTACCATGCAAGAAAATTTTTTTTATTTTTATTTTAAACCAAGAACATGTATTTGTACATTTTACATACATTGGTCACATTCATCACATTTATTTTGTACCTGTACATGATGCATCTTGGTTTTGCAAGAAAAATATTAATTTATCTGTTTAATTTATTTAGAAAATACGGTTCAGTGTCCTTTATGAGAAAATCCTTGAAAGATACTAGTTTAAAAAAAAAAAAGGAAAGGGTATGTAAAAAAATTCCCTGTCTACAAGAAATTTGCAAAGTAGAGGAGAAGTTAACGTATATACACAAGGAACTGTTGTGGCAGATGACGTACCACTTACATGATGGGGATGACCCAAAATAAGCACGGAAAGTTAATCTCTTGCTGCTGGCACAATGAGGGGAAGCATAATGAAACCGGCAGCTTTTTCTGTGCTTGAGATACGGATAGAACTTTAAAACAGATATGACAAGAGTGGGGAAAGGGGTCTGTGCTTGAACAAAGGTAAAATATAAATTGTGGCCCAGGGAAAACATGGTAGTCCCTTGAGCTCAGGAAGCAGAGGTCAGAGCTCAGGTTTGCTAAAGTGTCTAGAACTCGTAAGGATAATCAACACAGCAGAGAACAGCACAGGGGCAAGGATTATGTTCACGAGTCCTTGGGCCAAGGATAGTTAGATATTTTTATATTTATAAAAACTGATTCAGTGAGGCATACAAGAGAACAGTTCTTACAGAACTGAAAAAAGAACAGAAATACTAGAATTTACATTGTGTTGGAGAATGATGGTGTTCTGGCAAAGCAAGAGTGCAAAAATGCCAAAAAGTCCATGTCTCAGGGAGAAAGGCTGTGGTCCAAATAATGGTTCCAGAGCTGGGGATGTAGCTCAGTGGTAGAGTGCTTGGCAGGCATGTTTAAGATCCTGGTTTTGATCCCCAACACTGCACAAAAAAAAAAAAAATGCACAGATCCATCTTAATAAAATCTGCAAGTAAAAATCAAAAGGACAGAGAGCTTCTAGGACATTAACTGTTTTCAAGAACATTATTTAAGATTCTTTGAAGGGTATGGATCTTGTAATCCATATTCTGTACAGATACTTCTAGAACATCTAGCAAAAAATAAAAATTTATAAGACCCGAGAAAATGTGAAATTTAACCCATAATCAAAAAAATAAGCCTTCAATAGAAATGGACCCTGAAGTGAAACAGAAACAAATTTTGAAAACAATTATCATATTTGCATTCGATGACATAAATAAAAAGATATATGTAATGAATGGACACATGGCAAATCTCAGCAAAATAGTGAGTTATTAAAAATTTAAATGGTAGAAATGGACAATATTTTAAATGGAAAACACTCTTGATATGTTCAATAGCACATGGAAAATTTATAGAAATCATTCAGTCAAAAAAAAATCATGAATAAAAGATCTAAAACATGAAGAGAACATAGTGACTTAGGAGACATTTGAGACTATCGAATACATGGTCAATTAGAGTCCTCAAAGGAGAAGAAAAACAATAGGGAAATTTTTTGGAACAAAACTGTTTAACATTTGCAACATTTGATGAAGAATCAACTTGTGGGAGAAAATTCCTATTTGGTTAAATAAAAGAAGTCTACACCTAGCACCTGATGTCAGGGGACTGCCAGGTTACCTTTACATTCAATTATTTGCTAAAAAAAAGACAAGACTCACCATAGATGATATGTTAACAGTTATTGCTTAGTACAGAGGAAGGATACAGAGGAAGGCGTATGGGCAAAATCTGGAGAAATAAAGCACGGTCTTCCTGGTGCCCTCTCCTGACAGGGTCCCCAAGACAAGTACTCTTCTTTGCATGGCTGCACTTCATGGCTCAAGGCCTCAGGCACACAGAACACTCCTTTCAATCACAATGTTTCAAGGCTTCAGAGCTGATCTCTCAGAACATGTCCCAGAGCCAGGCCTGAAAATAAGCCTTTTTCATACAGAGTTCGAGACACTTAGCCTAAATTAAACATTTCTTGCACAGTCCAACTCCCTGCCCTTTGGTCTCTGCTATCTCACAGCAAAACAATCAAATTTTTCTGAGCATTTGTATAACAGATACAGTAACTGTATTACCATGAATATGTCTAATATTGAAGGAGCCAGTTAATGGAAGGAATAGACATAGAGAAATAACTAATCCACTCTTACAAGACCATTTCATATATTTTTCTTCTTTGTGCTACTCACTTCCCCTTAATCTTTGGTTATTTATATTTGGTGAAAAAAAATTATGCATAAAACGTATGTAGCCTAGAAATGAGCTGACAGATAAATTCAAGTCTCCCTAAGGCCATTTTCCACTAGCATTCCATTCTAAGGAGGCTTCAATTTGATCTCACAATACATTTGGTCACCTTTACCAGTGTTATCACACTACTTGTGTGAGTAACGCTAGCACACATCGCTGTATGCTCATGATACAATTCCATCCCACCACAGAACAAGGCAGGAAGAATTACGGAGGTTTTGCTATGTCTTTCCAACAGGCCTGGACCCGGCTCATATACAGTATATTATCACAAACTGACTTCATTACAATCGGCCATGGTTCAGTAAGTTTTGTCTTTCAAATCAGTTGGGCCCCAAGCGGTTTGTTCTGTCTTAAAGCAAAGGCTTGTAGTGAGACTGTCTCCATGGTGCTCTGTAATGTAGCAAGGTCATCTGTCCTCCCTGTGACAATCAGAACATCTGTTCCCATCCCTATTAGCTGTATTACAGTGTATGTCTTAATTTTTGGAGTGGGGGTGACAATAGTACATCAGTGTAAATTACACATGCGCCCAGGGAACTTTTATAAATTTGGAGGTCCATGAGCTTTCCATCAGTGGTCCTTTAGCCTCAGGACTTTTGGTGAAGCAACACTGACCCGTGACTACTCAACCTCCATGTAGATTAAAATAGTCAGGAGGCCCCGTTGGGCCTGGACACAAGCACTGTCTGAATGCTGAGTCCTAACTAACTTTATCCACCTGTTGTGGCTTGTGTCCAGATGTCCCCCCAAAGCTTCATGTGGTCATACGTGAAGCTTATCAGAGGTCGCTGGATCTGGAGTGTGTGATGCTGGAACTAAGGATGTGATGCTGGGATTGATTAATGTCATGATGCTAGGACTGAGGGTGCCCTGCCCTGGGTGTGAGTGCTACCTGCCCGAAGGACAGAAAGGGGGCCGCCAGTGTCACTGCTTGTCACTTGCTGCTTGCTGCCTTCTGCCTGCCCTGCCTTGCCATGCCATGGACTGTTTCTCCTCTGTGATGCTCTCTGCCATGCCACCCTGCCTTGGAGCCAGCCAACTGTGAGCAGAAACCTCTACAAACAGTGAGCTAAATAAGCCTTTCTTACTTTAACTTTGGGTGTTGGGTATTTTGTCTCGGCAAGGAGAAAAGTAACTATTGGTTAATTGCCTAACCCACTTCACTAAAGCCTCATCATCTCACCAGGCTGATTCCCACCCTCTGCCTCTCTCCTAGGAGAAAATTTCCGGTAATCTGCTTATTTGGGCTTAAAAAATCCCTTTATTCTAAAAGAGTACTTCTTATTATAAGTGAATTCAGCATGCCTTACAATGCCTTCATTGTTACCTGTATCCTTAAAATCCATCTCTAACTTGTGGGCCAGTGTTTCATTCACCATTCATGATATTGGCTTGACTGAAACTAGGATACGTACCAAGTGCCCTCAACTGTTTGGTCTTCAAACTGTGAAAAGATGAGTGGTAGCCACAGGTAGATGTAATTCAGTCTGAGTCTGCCATGAAGGATCTCATAGCTGTCCTTGTCTCAGTGTAGGGTCCTTTCCCAGGGGTATGAGAACCCAACACGCAGAGCCTATTATTTTGTTCTCATAATAATTGTATCATCTTATTTTATTCTGTTTATAGTTTTCCACCCACAAAAAGAACAATGATATATAATGGTACACAACAACTGCAGCACATCAGTCATGCAGCCACTGTATTTTGCCCATTATAACCGTAGACCCCTCTCAGCATTTGGTCATCAAGTTATGTACTTACATAGCATCGGCCTGCTACAAGTTGTACACCACACAGTTTGATGATTTAGCAGGGAACAGTCTCTTGAAATTGCTTAGTAAATGATGCCCTTTGTAATTGGAAAAATAAGAGTTCAAAGATACTGTCAAATTAGTAGAATTCTGCTTTGTCATCAATATTTCACCATCAATAATTATTCTTTTGTCATCATATTATTAGATCCAAAAGATCAAAATATGTGCACATATGGAAATTTCACTGTGAATCCCACTGATATATATAATTAATAAGAGTTAATGAGTATGATGAAAAATAAGATAAAAAGCCTCCCTAGAGCAATGCTATTCAGGATCGCAGGCTTGCCTTTCACCTTGTCAAATTCACAAGGCTGCTGTGGTCTTGGCAACTGTACAAGCATTTTGCGTGTCTGGTGTAATTGTGCTGAGGGACATCCTCTTGCCCTGAGCCTCTCCAGAGATACCAGTGTAATATTGGATTTCCTTCAGACATAATCCATTTATTCAACTCTCTGCCATCCACTACTACTTCTGTTTCCCTCAATTTGTTATTGATTTTAACCCAAACATTTCTACAATTGGAGGAGACATTAGGTTTAGTCTCTGTTGTGGTCCAGATTGCTGGCAGCAATACGATATGTCCTTTTATCTGCAAAGAATACACTTTTAAGACCCTCCAGAAAGAGCCTGTAACTGTGGAGGTACTGAACTCTATATATACTCTTTTTTCCCATACATGCTTATCTATGATAAAAGTTAATTTACAAAATGGACACAATAAGAGGTTAACAATATTAAAATAGAACAAATATAACAATATACTGTAATAAAACTGATGTAAATGCTCTCCCTCTCATCTCTTCCCTTCCTTCTTCCCTCCTTCCTCTGCCCCTTTCACAATACTCCACTGTCCTATACCTACACTTCTTCTTCTTGTAATGATGTGAGACGAAACAATGCTTGCGTGATGAGATAAACGGCAGCTCAGTGCTTCCTGGCACAACATTTTACCATCAATCAGAACACATTTTCTATTCATATCTTCCAGCCACAAATATAATGCCTTTTTCATCTTAACTGTTTATTGTGCACTGTGACCATAACTCCTGCAATAGCAAAACTTTCTCATTCCTTCTTCACAATTTCATGGGTAAAAGATTCACTTTACTGTAGAAATTAGCACTCTTAGCACACAACTTTTTTCCTTCCTTATTAAGTCAAGAGCTTTCAAATTTTCACTTAAAGCAGCTCATGGCTTTTCTTTGGCATATTTCAATTACTGGCATCACTACTTTGTATGTTGGGACCATAAGTAAAATAAGTTACTTCAGCAAAGCACTATAAAATCAGTATTGCAATAATAGTCAATCTGATAACCAAGATGGCTTCTAAGTGATTAATGAGAGGGTAGTATATGCAATATGGATACACTGGACAAAAGGATGATTCATGTCCTCAGTGAGACATAGGTAGATGGTATGAGCGTTCAGGAATTTTCCACTTACTATTCTCAGAGCAGGA
>PVJO010024287.1:0-24584 GCA_004026905.1 Hystrix cristata | reverse complement strand
TTCTTAATCTGTTCAGAGTAAATTTCAGTTCTAAAAGAGTCCAAGACAGCAAAGACATTAGTTATATAATCTAATTCCCAAAGTTGTGGCCAATTTAATTTAAAATAATAGCTACATTCTGTATGCCATTATTTCTTAAAGTGTGGCATAAAGTTTTGTGTTTTTATTTTTATGGTATAGTAAAACTGTTGACATAGGCATATGCTATACCATCACTTTGTAAGTAACTACTGTAATGATCACTGATACATGCCATGCACATACCAAGGGCTATGTGAACATTGGTTTGTTTTTGTATTACCTGAAAGTCAAATAACATCATGGTACACTGCACTGATGAACGTTCTAAAATAATTTTAACAGTGAAGGTTTATCCCACTTGAGTCATCACAAGGGTGAGATACAATTTCACATAACAGAACAGGCAAGCTGCATATATGAGGATCTGTGACAAAGCATTCAATACCACATTAATGATGTGAGCTGATGTACAAGAATATACTCTGTGGAGTAACTTGCAACTATTTATTAATTGTAAACTGAATGACAAATATGCACCAAACAATTTTTCTGGTCCTAATTCTAAAAATAAATGGATTACTAGTGTTAAGAAGATATCAATCCTACCCTATCTTCACATAAGCAAGACAGTTTTATAAAGATACTGAGCTGACATCCTATTAAAACTGGAATTTGAGATTGCTCACTGTTACGGCTTAAATATGAAGTGTCCCTCAAAGACTTGTGTATTGAGAGCTTGAGCCCAATGAAGCCATGTTCACAGGTGGGTCCTAGCAAGGTGATTGGCTCACAACAGCTCTGACCTCATAAACAGGGTTATTGGAGTGTTCAGAGCTAGAATGGGCTGTTAGGAGGCGGGGCCTCCTTGAAGGAAATAGGTCATAGGGGACATGACTTTGACAGGTATTTCTCTCTTTTGCTCTTGCTCTCACTCTTGTGCTCTCTCTCTCCAGTCATGAAGTGAGCAGCTTTTACTGCACCAGGCCATCCTGCCATGTCGCACTACCTTACCAGAGGCTGAGATGGAATAAAGCCAGCCAATCATGGACTGAAACCTCTGAAACCATCAGCCAAAAATAAATCTTTTCTTTTTTAAGATTTTTTTTCCACATATTTTGTTACAGTGATGGAAAGCTAACACACTTAGTGCCAGAGTTTACATTTACTATGGAGTCTGATGCTCTTGAATTCAACCACAAAACCTTGAAGTTATGGGTAGCATTTTGTCCAGTCTAAACAACAGGGATTCTTTGCATTAATATCAATCAGGTTATAAGTGTATAACTGCATCTGAAGCTAAATCTTTCTATTATTAAATCTTGTATTGGTGGGCGCATTTCAGTAAATGTTAATTGTATTTTTATCAGTTTTATAGTTTTATTAATATCGTTAAAGCCTACAAAGTTCATGCCTATTTTTACATTTGTTGATCTTTATGTAACAATGTACTAGATATAATTTTAAGTCAACTACTGGGGACTCCAAAGAGTTGGATTCTCACGAAAATGAATCGACAGTTCCCTTTCATTATTTGAGAAACAAGCACTGGTTAGGTTAATCACTACACTTGGGCTTTTTCTAGTCATCTGCCAGCTCCCTTTCTGAGCAGTCTTCTCAAAGATGCCTCACTCCTCAGCTCAAAGGCTACAATGAATTTAAAATAAGACTAACCTGGCTCAACTTGAATTTGAAGTGGGGGGGGCAAAACAGCAAGGAAAATTGTAACAAGTTAACTTTCAAAAGGACTTCAGAGGACTGGAAGATTAAAATTCGCTGTAAGATAAGACATAGGAAGATAAAAGTGAACAGATTCACACTAAAGAAAGTAGCTCAGGGAGATTAGAATGCATGCGTAAAAATTTGGCTCTAAAGTTTGTGACAGTTAAAATAGAAAAGGAAAATATATGCAATATACCCTTTCTGGGTTTGTTGTTGTTGTCTGCTGAAAGCCTGTTCCATCCACTCAGATTTTTCCCTATTCTACCACCCAGCCTTGAATCTATGTAGGTTGGCTTCTAACTGTCCCATGAACACACCTATACATGTTCTAGATATTTGCTTATGTGCCCAGTCTGCTTTTGCCTACCCCTCTGTTAAATACAAGCCCTGCTCAGTGAAAGCCCTGCTCAAGTCCCTTCAGCCTTCATTGATCTTTCTCTCCTCTAGACTCCAACAGCACAAACTTAGCTTGTACCACACAATTCACTTTTTAATTATAGTCAGCTTTACAACATTTGCTACCATTTCATGTACTGCCTTTCCAAGAGGACAGTACTAGGATGGCAGACAATGTGAGTCTTTTACCCTTTTATTAGCTTTCTCAATACTAAAGAATCAGGAAACTTATACATATTGGTTCTTTTTCTGAAAAAACTTTTATGAGTATTTAAATACATACAAATATGTCATTTGTTCCCATATAGACATATTCGTATAGGATAATAAGTAGTTTGCATACTATCTGTTTAATATATTCTTTTATATGAATAAAAGGCTCTAGAGATGGCTTTGCATCTTCAGGAGAATTGAGGGAAAAGGAAAGCACATATGGCCAGATTGTGAAGTCCTACACAAAATGACATTTAGCAGCCCTAAGAGCTCCAGTGTTGACTACATAAAAACAGACCAGGACTTGAAGCGAAAGATACTTCCTTAGAAGATTCTCTTCTGACCAGCCACATTAAAATCTCTTTTGGAGACGCTCTATTTCATCCTATTCTGAACACTAGTTAGAAAACACAATGACCAGAAGTATCAAAATTTCAAGACCAATGCAAAAATCAGTACTTCTGCATACTGCTTCTGAAAGATTCTCTGTCTGGGTTATTGAACTACCTTTTGAAAGATACTTCAATAGCAAATACTTTCCTACAGGTTAAGACAAACTAGATGATGTAGAAAAATGATTTCTGTAAGTACTAAATTTTATACTGCATAAATTCATTCTTTTATTTTCTGCACTAATAGTGTGAAATTCTACTGAAATACAGAGTATGTTCCATGATGACTCTATGTAATGAATAAGACTGATTCTGTATCAGTATCACATTCCCAATTTAAGTATTAAGAACATTTCTTCCAATCTTTTTCCAGGATCTCTCTGTAGCACATGCCACTGTTTTCCTTCCATGAAAGTCTCTCTTCGTTTGGCTTGTATTTCTTCATTTTGAAACCATTTCTTTGCCAAATCCTTTACTATTTCTAAATTACTATTCTTTTATTTGTCCCTGTGTGTAATATCCAAGGTTTTATTCTTTGCCTTTTCCCATGTTATTCTATCTCCTCTGCATGGGCTACTTTCCAAGTGTTTCATCTACCTGGAAAACTTGAGCTACTCTACATCCTTTATACCCATGGATCTCAAGTCTGTATTTCCTGAGCTCTAAGATGGCTTCAATCACTTCCTAATATTTTTCCTGAAGTTTTCCAAAGTTATCTCACACTCAACATTCAAACTGAATTGATTTCCTTTTTTTATTCCCATTCTATTCTCTTCTTTTCATTGTTTTCTTGTTTTGATTACTGTGACCATATTATGGCTTGAATTATTCCCTCCTCAGTTCATATTCTGGAGTCCTTAACTCCCCAATATAAGAATGAGATGACCCAATTTGGGGATAGGGATGAAGTTATTAGGGTTAGCGCTAAACCCTTATGGCTGATTGTCCTTATAACAAGAAAAAATTTGGAGACAAACATACAGCAAGGGAGAATACCATGTGAAGAAGAAGGAATAGACCAGGGTGATGCTGTTACCAATCAAAGAGTGTCAGATATTGCCAGAAAACTACCAGGAGCTAGGTGAGAGGCCTGGACTAAACCCATTCCTAGCATTTTGAGAGACAGTAAGCAAGCCTTAAACCTTGATGATGAACATCTAGCCTCCAGAACTTTGAGACATTAAATTTCTGTTGTTTACATTCCCCTGTTTATGGTACTTTGTTACAGCAACTTGAGAAAATGAACACAGCCATCATAAACCAAGTCACGAATTAGATAATCATCCTAGAGTCCTTCTCTTTTTTTACCCTAATATTCAGCTACTTAATATATTCAGTTAATTCTAACTCCTGAAACATCCTTAGATTTATTTTTCCTACATCACCATCTCCATACCACTGGCCTCAGTCCCACTCAATCAACCTAGGAAATACTGTGATCAAGGTACATCCGATCACGCCACTGTACGTTAAAGCCTGAAAAGGCCCCTTCCACTCACTGAGGAGAAAAAAAAAAAGCAAAAGAACAAAGAAAACTCAAACACCTTATTAGACAAGGCCTGTCATGACTATTTATCTTTCCAGCCTCTCATACCTAGACTCCAGCAGTGGTGAACAGCTGGCTCTTCCTGTATATATCATGCTCCCTTATTGTCTCCATAAATGTTGTTTCCTTTCTCAGATCATGCTTCTGTTCTTTTTTCTCTTCCTGTCCAAGAAACTCCCACTCATCTGTTAAGATTCAGTTCCAGTTTTTATACTACAATGGTTCCTGTGCAATGTCTTCTCCCACTTTACTGCGAGCTCTGTGGAGGCAGGAACTGCCATTTTTACCTGTTTTCTTGGTGCCTGAAATATAACAGGCACTTAGCACATGATTTTTAAATGAATACACAAATGAATATAGTCTTTGATTTATTCTCAAAGAAAGCAAAAATATTAGAGCACAATATTCACTTGAATAAAGTTTGTGTGTATATGAAAATTCTTCTTTCTGTAAGTGAATTCAGCTTTGATCGCCTTTTCTGGTGTATCTGTCTTTCATACTTGTTCAAGATATATTGCAAATCATTTAATTTTCCTGTGTCCTTTGAAGCCTCCAATATAAGAATTCTATTGGAGATTAGTTAGTTCAATGGTCATTATAGGGCAGAATTAAATTCCTCTTTCCACTCTTCAGATGTTTAAATTTTTTTTAGGTCTGTCAACTCTTCTTAGGTAGCTTGTAGGAGAATCAAAGGCAGTCAATTTGCTGTTACAGCCATATAGTGACATAAGAGAAATGAAACACTGTGCTACTACAGAATGCCTAATTGCTACTTTCTACTTCAATAATCCAAATCATACTTGATACCGTTTCATTTTAGGGGGAGAAAGGGTTAGGTGACCCTTGTTTCTAATAGGCTGCATAGCATACCAAACCTTCCTCCCCATCTCCCTCCAATTCAGCGAGTTTAGTCATCTCATACTGCCTCCAGGTGGCAAATGCTTGAGACAGTCTTTATTGTCTTTAAATGGTAAGAAAATCATTCCTAGAAACACACATCTCTCTTTGCTTCTTCTCTGGGTAAGGAGAGGGCACCAATATATACACATAGAGCCTAGTTAACACATCATCAAAAAATGTTGCCAGAAATATTCAGTGCTTTCTTGTGAAAACAGTAGCAAGTCCCTTTGGATCACAGCATTGAAACTGTTCCACTAAACCTTTAATGTGGATTTGCTCAATGGGACTGTGCATACAGGTGTAGAACAATTATTAGATTTGATATCTGAATGAGCTCAGGTTCCCATTAGAGCTTGACTGCTTCAATGACCCCATTATTTTGCTTCCACTGCTCCCCGAACTGATCAACTTAATTATTCTGACTAACGAAACATTTAGGACATGAATTTCTGATTTGTTTTAAACCATATGGGACATCTAAAAGCGCTTCACATAAAAAAAAATCATAATATAGAAGAAATGATTCTGAGAACATTTTGGAAGCTTAGAAGTAGGGCAGGGCCATGATCCACACTGGGCACACAGATACTGTGCTTTCCTGGAGGGGCTCTTATGTGTAGATTTCTCCTCCATACCAGTTATATCTTAGTGATTGCACTCTTCCCTGGAATGCTCAAAACCAAAAAGCACTAATTTGACCGTGAGTGGGGACAGCCAGGGAGGGACTTGAAGTTAAAGTTCGTGTTCCCTGTAATAATACATTCAGATCCTTAAAATAGCTTCTGTTCAGAAGGGCAAATAAAATGCTTTGCAGAGCAAACCAATTATGGATATCATTTGGCAAGAAGAATAGAGAAAAGGAAAAGTCAGAAAATGAGACTACTGTTAGAGTTGATGTGTAAGAAATATGATCTTTCATAGGTGGAAAATTAAGGTCAAATTATATCTGTTAATAAAAAGCATTATCACCTTAGAAATATTGGATTTGAGTATTAGACGCAGCTGAAGTATAGAACCAGCAATTGTGTGGACCTAGGTGGGAAATGGATAGATCATTTTGAAAGAGAAATATATTTATTCCGATTAAGTCATGGTTGCTTCATAACTGGTACCCTCAAAAGCAACTCCAACATTACCCATTATCTAGGTTTGTATAAATGACAATTAAAAAGTTGTATGTTTACCTACAGGAAAAGAAGGCATTAAAATATTACTGGTCCCTGACATTTCACAGATGACGGTTTCTCTCTCATCAGTGAAAGCATTTGTCCTTACAAATAATGAAACCAACATCAAAATGGTTCCCCTGCCCATTGCCTCCTTTCACTAATGATATGTAACGGCTGCTGAGCCTGCATCAAATGCATTTGTGTCCAGTCATATTCCTATCATTTTACAATCCAATATGACTCCTTTAAAAAATAAATAAGTAAGAAAGGAAGTCACAGGAGACTAGCATGAGTTGCTGCTTCAAGGCATTCCTTGACACCAGCCTTCACTTCGTACTTCTGCTCAAAGTACCTGATTTGACAAAGCACATAGAAAATCAGGAGACAAGTCTCTTCACCTCCTCTCCAAAACTGTCTGACAGGAGTCAATAATGATTCTTTCACACAGCTACAATCGAACAATTTCAGGCTAAAGTGTGCAGTGAAACTTTCTAGCTATTCCTTCCAGTATTTTCTTAAAGAAGGGTGCAAAAATGCATTTGCCTCAGTGGGGGTGTTCTCTTCCTCTAGTTCAACTTAATCCATTTTAACAGTTGCCAGTTGAAATAACAGAAGTCACAGGCTGACATGCACAAATGCTTTGCATGCCACATGAAAGCTATGGATTCAGAGATGGGAGCAAAAACAGAAAGAATTTTTTTTTAAAACAGTCTCTCTTCTATAAAAGAATCTCTTTAATAACAGCAGCTGGGGAAAATTTCTCTGAGCCTGTGTCCTTCCCCTACTGTTTTATATAAAGTAGCTACCACACTTTTCTTCCTAGGCTACAGCTACTGACAGACTTTCAAAAGCAAACAGCTTTTCTTCTTACATTGCAATAATCACCTACTGTATTTTTAATGCATTTAGAACAAATGTTTTTATTATATAATAACAGTGACAATTTTCCCTGTATTCTCAATGTAAAATGATATATTTTAAATACTACAATCATAAAAGTGGCCTATCCATAATTATTATTTTTAGGTTAAGTAAAGTATCAACATTTTTTATTCATGTTTAGGTTAACATTTGCAATTCATCTGTTTGCAATATTTAGATGGAATTGAATATGTTATGAGAAAAAATTTTTTTACAAAGAGAAGACTTTAAGACTAGCTCTTTCTTGAGAGTATTGTGATCCTTACTACCCATTACCTTCATCATATAATCTTAAAGAAAAAGCTCAGACTTGATGTTAGCTGGATGATCCTGTTATTACCAGTTAGCCAGCTATCAGTGCCCAACAACTGTGACTTAATCTTGCACCTATACTAAAGGATTATTTAGAATCAAAGCTTGTATATTTTTATAAAATGTGCTCTGATTACAAGGATTAATTGATACAACTTAATTTACAAGATTCTAGCACACTGGGATTGTCATCTGATTAGTGCAGAGGAAGAGGAGGATCAAATTTGTCCTTGGATCTCGATACACATAAACTACATAGAAATTTGTGATATAAACTAACTTCGGAAGCAGTGGCGATAACTATATTGTTAAAGGCCAATAAGTATACCTTTCATAAGCCATATCTGAGAGTTTTCTTTTAGGAGCAATAACTTGGAAAAAATATAATAAATATATATGTGCATACATAAAATACTTTTCTATAGAATTGTGAGAAACAGCTCTACCTTTGATTTGTATCACACGTTTTAGACTCCTTGGCTTTTAAAACACATTAAAAAGGAGGCTTACTGACATGTTGCAACAAATGATTACTTTCCCTAAGCAGTTCCATCTTTTATAGCATTTTTTTCATGCAGCATTACATTATGCACTCTGGGATTTGATACAGTTTGTTCTCTCTTAGTCTATCCTTCATCAGTGAAAGTTTACCCTTTACTAGTTAAGATTCTACCCTTTCACTACCATGGATGCTAGTCACTACTTTATCATAAATCTGAAGTACTGACTAGCCCCATAGCTTCTCTTTTCTTGGGCTAAATGTTTCCAAAGGCATTTATCTTTCATTATAAATTAAGCAGAAAGGAGTACTGATGGCACCTAAATTCTTGATTCACGCATATCAATAAAGTAAAGTAATGTTAAAGTATACGTGTATTTTTTACAAAGAGCCTGTTACTTGTATAATAGTTTGGAGATAATCAATGGAACACAGAATTTTAGAGCTGGAAGGAGATTTATGGATTATTTTAACTGAAGTCCAACCCTTCATTTTATAGACAATGACACTAACTTCCAGAGAACAGAACTGACTTGTAATAAGACTTCTGCACAACCAAGAGATGAAACCGAGAGGCTTAAAACAGGAAGCGGGATATAAGCTAATGAACCATGTAACCATAATTATTCTATCATTCACTTATTGGATGATTATAGGATTGAGCATTGATAAACTATATATTTATCAAGAAAGATAGCAGTAACATGATCATCTGAAGCTCCCATGTAATAGTCACTTTAGAGAATTAGAGAGTAACTAAGTTTAAAACTCCTGTAATTTTATAATATTATGATATTCAGTAATCTGGTTCCTTGTTAAGGAAAAGTTCTATGGATCTTAAAATCTGAATTTTATTGGGTCTAAAGCACATGAATAGATTGAACTGTCTGAAGTCCGTAAGGGCACATTTAAATAAAGACTTTTTCAGAACCAAATGTAACTGTGTAGGCAAGCATCTTGGTGAGATGCACTTTGGGATGGATGGCTATGGATATACATACACACAAATATGTACAGAAAGGTGCATACACACATATTTGATGTTTGGTCTCCTACCTTCATAAAAAGTTATTAGGCATAGTTGAGATTGAAAAGTTAAATGCTTTTCTTATAAATGCAAGTTAGAAAGGCCAGCTGTACTGCCCTCTGTGGTAATTTCATCAGGTTCCGTATCACTGATAGAGCTCCAAGCTGCTATCTCTATGTCCTTACCTTACTGTTATTTATATATAACAGTACTGTTTATATATATATATATATATATATATATATATATATATATATATATATTTGAGATGTTTTCTGCAGGGTTTTGCTGTGAGGTGGGTATTTTAAATTTAGGTTGATTGGTAATAAAATATAATTCAAAGTCAATTGTAAGGTGAGCAAGTTAAATGAGAATTCTGTTTCATAAAGTCTCTATTTCCAATTATTCTTTGGAATTTGAAAGAGTCGTATATCATCAACAGAGATACTTAGAACCTCACTAGAAACAATGGCTTTTTTGCATGCATTCTTTATGACACTTACTACTGGGTATCTGTTTTATTTTATTTTATGTATTTGGGGGGTGGTGCTGGGGATCAAACCCAGGCCCTTGCGCTTGCTAGGCAAGTGCTCTACCCCTTGAGCTAAATCCCCAATCTCTGAGTATCTGTTTTAACAGGACAGGACATTAAATGATATCCCTTTGCTTAATTCAACTCTATAATTCTTTTTTTTTTGAACAATTACCTTTTATCTAGTCTTCTTATTCCTGCATGCCAGTGTGGCTAAAGCAAAAAGAGATGGATGTTTCTGCCTACATGGTTTGTATAAGTCTCATTCATTACACTATAGCCACCTTTCCTGTTTCTAAAATACTTCCCCATCTTCCTCCCTTTTCCTTCTCCTACACAAGACAGTTTCCAATTAATTTTTCTATATAATTCACATTAGCAGCTACTCCTGCCCTCACCTTAAAATACTGGTTATCATCTGGTGCATATTTCCAATCTCCGTAATATTACAGAAGTCATTTAGAAGCTAGCATAGCAGTCATCTCAATATGGTCTTAATAATGTGATGCATTGAGTCAGAACACTTTCTCCTGGTTAATCTACCTTAATTGTTCCAATCACCCCTTCACACTTCCATTTATAGTCCTAATAGTCTACTTACAGTCCTAATATTTATGATTCTCTAAAACTTTTCCTTATTTTTATTATTCATGGTATCATGTGATGATAGATTATTTTCCTATTGGTGGTCAGCATGCCAATATTATCATGTGCCTCTCTAAATAAGCTCAGGGGTTTCGTCAACTCATAAATTCATTTAATTGAAATCATTAAAGTAGCAGAGTCTTGCTTCATGTTTGGATTTCACTTAAATTGCTTATATAATTTTAAATTGCTTTGTATCAAATTTTCCAAATGCCCTTATAAAGAAATTTTATAGTGACAATATAGGAAAAGCAATGAGGAAAAGCACCACACTTATTTATTTTTTAAAATATGTTCTTTAACAAGAGGAAAAAAAGAGAGAAAAGTTATTGCAATTCAGCGTGGATGATGTATCTAAAAATGTACCTTGATTTAATATATTTGCTGTGTTTTATATGTTTTTTAGCTTGTTAGTCTGGCCGTTAATCTGCATGTATGATAATTAAATTTATAAGAAACTTTAAGATATCAATTAATCTGATGCTGGCAAAAAGGGGGCGGTGGAGGAAAAGAGGAAAAAAAGAATCAAGATATATTGTGTACATGTACCAATTCCCCACAATGAATGTAATCATTATGTGCTGCAAACATGTACTAATAAAACATTTTTAAAAATTATAAAAAGGGAAAAAGATCTTTGTTAAAAATATGCTGCTTTTAATTAAAAGCATCACACCACAGCGATATATGCACACCCATATTTGTAGCAGCATAGTTTGTAATAGCTAAATATTGGAAGCAGCCCAAATGCCCATCAACAGCGGAATGGATAAAGAAAATGTGGTTTTTTTATACAATGGACTACTACTGTGCCATAAAGAATGATAAGCTTGAGATATTCCTAGGTAAATGGATGCATCTTGAGACCATACCCTTAAGTGAAATAAATCGGACACACATGTTTAAATACCACATTGTATCTCTGGTGTGAGAAACTGAAAGTATAAATAAAGACTAAAATGTATTATATTGGGAAGGGGAAGAAAATGTCCAAATGGGAAAGGGAACAAGAGAGGGGGAAAGGAACAGAGGGACAAGAGAAATAAGAAATGGAAGGAAAAAATGGAAACAAAGCTTTTGTAAATAGGGAGGGGTGAGGGGGTGAGGGGAGGGGAATGGGGAAAAAAGAAGCAACAAGATATGTCATGTACAGGTAGAAATCCCCTATGATGAATGTTATCACTATGTACATCTAAAATGTACCATTAAAATAAAATTTAAAAAAAATGCTGCTTTCTAACAATTATTTTTTTGTGTTCTAAGTGACCCTATAACACTGAGAGAAGCTTCTTTTTATTGGGAATTAGCCGCAAAAGGCACCACGGCAGAAAGGAAAGACCACTATCCTGGGCTCTGAAGACAGCTGCCTACTGAACTGATGCTTACTTTTGCTATGTAAGAATAGAGAGCACAGGCTGGGTGTGGAGGCTCACATCTGTAATCGCAGCATTCGTGAGGCTGAGGCAGGAGAATGTCAAGAGTTTGAGGCTAGCCTGGTCTACACAGTGAGTTTAAGGACAGCCTGGAATACATAGTGAGACACTGTCTTAAAATAAATAAAGAAAGAAATAAAAACATTTCAGACTTCAGATGGCTACTATCAAGGGAAGTCCCTTCTGTAGGGTGCCAGACAACCATGTGTGGCACACAGGAGGTATTCAGCTCATTCAGTGTGCTAGCTGAATATAAATCTGGGTCTCAGCTGCATGTGTTTAATAAATGCAACTCAATGTATCAGCCTCGGGCAGGGGAGAGCTCTCTCTTCACCTCTGTTCTTCCCCTTGGCAAACTGCCTCGTGTAACAGGTCTGTCGGTCCCTCAAACTGACTACTGGGAGCAAGGGAAGGAGAATGAGGGAATAACAAACATATTTTCACTGTATTTATTTAGTGGGGGCAAAGAATTCATAGTGTTAAAAGACTTAAAATGCAGAATGTCAGAACTTAGGAGGAAGAGATTTCTTTTTTTCTCATTACTATAACAAACAGTGATCAAAAATGCTTCATCAGACTTATGGTAGATAAAGACAGGAGCTACAACTTCAATTCTGTCTTTGATTTATAGGTAATGTTGCAACATCACAAACAGTGAACATCATACTCTACCATAATCTATTTGCAAACATATGTGTATCTGTTTTAGAGGTGCGATGAGGGACCATTTTCATTCCATTCTTTTCAAATTTATATGCACTTAAATAACCGTTCAGAAAGAAAATGCAAGTGAACATTAAACTACTTACATTTCTTCAAATCCTTTTCCAATACATGTCAACATATGCACATTATTATAGATATAATCAGTGTTTATATACGCTCTTGTGATTTAATTCTTTCACTTCACATTCTTTCATGTACATTTCCATGAATTGCCAAGCAATGGCACCACCATCAAACTGTACCTGTTTCTCTAGAGCTTTTCCAACACCTCATTTTGTGTTTAGACATTACAATAGGTCTATGTTGCTACCTTATTGTTAGTTTCATTTGCATTTCTTTATTTTTGGGTGAAAAGTATGTTTTATATGATGACTTACTATGTAGGTTTTTTACATGTAAATTTTCTCTCTTCATTTTTTTCTTATGTGAACTGCCTTGTGAAATATGTCTGCAGGTCCCTCAAACATATGGCCAATGTGAATATAACTAAATTTGTTGACAAATTTGTTGCAAACCATAGAGACGAGCTGCAATTCTCTCTGCAAATGTTGCATATGTAGAAGGTTTTCAATGCACTTTTAAAAACTGAATATTCTCCAAGGTCCAACCCTTCTGAAAATGGCAGGAACTTTGTCTCCTACATATTTGGATCATTCCAGCACTTAACACATATATGCAATGAATAAAAAGAGGAAACGTAAATAATTTTAAGTCTTTAATAAAATTAAGTCTTTAATAATTTCAAGACTTTAATAATTATAAAGTCATAGAGCTGGATCTGTATTTGAATAAATTTGCTATTCCTATTTTCCTAAGTAAAAAGCACACCAGATATCTGGTAGCTCCCTACCCCATTATCTCTCAGGAAATAGAAGGTGTCTTATACTCGAGTCCTTACAAACTCTTTAATTTTAAGGGAAATTTTCTAAATTACTTTTAATATTAAAGTACTCTTTGTAGAACATATAGTAGTCTAGGACAACTTCAATTAATAAGTTTTACATGCTAATGGAGGTAATTTATAAAATTGGGGGAGTGGCTGTAAATTTAACACAGATCCAACAATTGTTGAGAGGGTATAACATCATAGTACCAGGTCTTGATCATTGGAAACAAAAACAAAACCTTTGAAAGATCACTTAAAATTGTAGTGTAGTAAGTACCTAAATACTGCATCTTAAATATATAGATGTAGTATGAATGAAAAAAACAATTGATCTGTGTTACAAAAACGAATATATGTTGTGGGATAAAAATGACAGTAATGGGGGCTGGGGATTTACCTCAGTGATTAGAGTGCTTGCCTGGCAAGCACAAGGGCCTGAGTTCGATCCCCAGCACCAAAAAAAAAAAAAAAAAAAAAAAAAGACAGTAATGCTATCATATGCTAAGTAAAGTAATATATCTTTACCCAACAATTTTGATGGATGTGAATACTTCAGAAAAATGTTAGATGTTTAAAAAATGGCTCTGGTACTTCTAGAAACATTAATTTCAGATGTAAGTGGGATGAGTTTGAACAAAATTGTTTTGAAAAGTGTGATGGGGGCAAGAAAAAGCAAAATATGTCCATAAAGATATTAAGGGGTTGAAGGGAGGGGAGAAGAATGGGAAAAAAAGGAGCAGCAAGATATATCATGTACAGGTACAAATTCCCTATTGTGAATGTTATCACTATGTACATCTAAAATGTACCCTTAAAATAAAATTAAAAGAAAGAGAACAAACAAACATAAAGATATTATAAGCCATATGCAATTTGAACGTATCTGTATAACTAAATATCATTACATATTCCACTGCTTCAAATACATTTCTAGAAGTCTATTTATGGTCAAAATGGCCAAAAAACATTTAAAAAAATTTTTTGAAAAATGGGAGCTTCCCTACCCAATATATTTATTATAACTTTTTGCATCCAGGCTCACTCGGCTCACAAGGATAGGAAGAGCTGCCGTTTACTTATCATTTACTAGATGCCACGCACTTTAGGAAATGACTTGCATATATTATGTCACTAATTCTTCAAACAGCCATTTTATAAAAGAGGAGTGAGTCTCCAAGAATAAAAAGCTTGCTGAAGATACTGAATAGTACTTCCCTGTCTCCATCACTCATGTCTGCAATGTCTGAAGCATCATTCCTTGCTGTGGTTGGAATATTTGTGTCCTTCCAAAATGTATGTTGAAACTTAATTTGCACTGTGGTGATATCAAGAGGTGGGGCCTCTGGGGGCTCAAAAGACTCTTCAGAGGCTCCTGGACCTTCCACTCCTTCTATCATGTGAAGACACCAGTGTTTTTCCCTTTCACCAGGTGAAGGTACAGCAAGAGGCACCATCTTGAAATCAGAGAACAAGCCCTCAGCAAACATTGAATCAGCACCTGGTCTTGTTTTTTCCAGTTTGCAAAACTGTGAGGAAAAAATTTCTGCTGTTTATAAATCATCCATTCCAAAGCATATTTTTATGGCAGCTCAAACAGATTAAAATACTCCTTTACTCTAACATGCTTAGGTTTAGTAAACAGATTCGTATCTATTCTATCCAGATTTTATGATTTCCTGGGCTCTGAAAATAGCCTCGTTGAAACATTATATTTTCCAACAGAAGACCCCTAATCATTTCAGCCTTCTGTAACAGAGAATCTTCACAATTCCTAGTTTTAGTTACGAACAGCCTTCTCTAGCTTGATACAGGAACAGCTTCTTTTTTAAAAGGTACAGTAACCAAAATGACTTGCAATACTTCCTCCAGTCTGGAGGATCCTAACCTGTACTAAGGAAGTAAAATGTCTTCTATTTGGATGCAAATCTCTCTGTTGCCAACCAGCAGAATGTTGACCACTGGTAGCTACGGTATCTCCCTGAGCTATTTTTTTTTTTTTTCATGGAATGGTTATCTCTTACTTCTAGATCCCTTTCAAGACTGGAACTGAGAAGTCAGCCTGCCAGCCTGCGAATGCAGGCTAGCTTCATTTAGTTTCATTTTCCCCTATATACATTACCGGTCTGTGCTGAAGCTATTCTGCCTCTTCTCAGAAGCCTCAGGAGAGCTTCCTGCAGTGGATCCCTGGCTGGTTGGCATTTAGCTTTCAGTGAACTCAAACAGCTGGGTGTCAACTGCTAACTCTTACTTCATTTTCCTTAACTTTTTGATAGGATAAACCACTCCCTCAAAGTAATTAAAGTGATAATGTTTGGAATTGAAGAAGTACTATTAAGTGTAAAATTATTTTCCAATTTGAAGAAAGTATGCTCCATGCGGCGACACTTTAAAAAAAATAATTCACCATTCCTCATGGAGATAATGAAATGTAGATCACAGTATAATCGCAGAATTAAATGTACTTCTGGCCCCTCCTATCTCTGAAAGCATAAATTGAAGGATTAATCTGCTAAATATCCTAAAATGCATCGACTTTCACTGTCATCAATCCTTCCCATTGATCAGCACCCCCATCCTGAGTTGCTTTGTAATTCTATATGCCTTTTGTATATTTAAAGAGCTTAATGTTTATCATTGCTTCATTTTTAAAATTTTTATTTCCTACTCTGGGAAGCCTTATTAATTTTTATATACTCCCTTTTCAGGTTGTGAGATAAATAAAATAGGCCTTCTCAGATAGGCCCAGACCGAGTGAGGGCTTCTTATGAATTTAAAGAATCAAGCAGCAGAATTCCAATTTTCCTATGGGTATTTCAATAGAAAATGACAGTAAGATTAAGTTCTGTTGTACCTATTTTCCTATGTGAAGGACATAAAATTCTAAGGATTTTTTGTTTTGTTTTGCCAAACAAACTTAATTTGCACAATCCAACTATACTTACTTGAGTAATGTCCTTTTATCTGACAACAAAATAGTGCTGATCACTCAACTACAGCCTAGACATGGTGGTGAAGCTGCAGCTCAGTGTCACAATGGGCCACTCGCTATCACTGAGGGCACTAAAAGATCCGCCGTCACTGGCCTAAACAAACATCAACTGCACAATGATAGGGTTACCTCGATATCTATGTAAATTAGGTCCTCAATATGGTTTGCTTCTTTCAGTTAAAATTCTTAAATAATATGCCCCAAACCCACGTTATAAGTAGAAACAGCATGGCATATTAGGAGCACTAAATTTATACTTGGATATTTTAAGGTCAAATTCTGGCTCAGTCTCATTCAAACCAGGGAATTAGAAGTAAATCAGCCTTTCTAATCCTCAGTCTCCCCATCAACAAGATGAAGAGAATAATCATATTTTACTATATTCAATCATTTCTTGTGAGGATCAAACATAATATTAGAAAATTAAGTTAGTTTATAAACAATACTTTACCAGGAAACTATAAAGTTTTCTTATAATTGATTTTATTAATGATAATGCCAGTCTAAAGAGAGACTCTTTCAAATGTGCTAATTTATATCTCTTCTACTGTCTGTTTTATACTACGATGCTTTAAAAATAATCATGATTTCGTGGCTATATACATAGTAAAAATTGTCTGTGCTACCATAATGATAACCATAAAGGAAACAGCCTTGTTTTTGTTTTGCTGTTTTCATTTTAGTTCAGATTCTTTAGCGCAAGTCACTCTGATGATTTTAAAACCAAGATACAATTGACAATATCTGTGTTAGTTACTTTTCTCTTGTTGCTGAGACAAAATACCTGACACCCAAAGTTAAGGGAAGGAAGATTTTTTAGCTCACAGTTTGTAGACATTTCTGCCCACAATCGGCTGGATCTAAAACAGGGTGGTGTGGCAGACAGGCAGGAGGCAACAAAGTAAGCAAGGGACCTTGGCAGCTTCTTTCTGCCCTTTATATTTTATCCAGGCTACCTGCCCTTAGGGTGGGGAGCACTCCCACCCTTAATCCCAGCATCACATCCTTGATGCCAGCAGAGCTTTGCCAAACTGATCAGTGGACAAATTTAGTAACCACACACTCAAGAGCCAGCCCCACCTATGACTGCATGAGGCTTTGGGGGGACACGTAGACACAAACCATAATACTGTCAGAAGCTAGAAATGCCTGCAAGTTCCAACAGGAAGTTTTAACAAATATCAGGGTACCTCTAGGGCAGGGAACAGCCTCAAGATGGACAATGGTTCAAGAGTAGAGTACTAAAGATACAACAGGGGTGCTGAAGAATGGCCTGCTTGATACCTAAAGGTCAAGCAGCACAAATTTAATGCCCAGGAAAGTAGAAAGTCACTTGGCATTGTGACTGGTGATGATGAATGGGTACAGAATAATTTAAGAAAGATAGTCAACTGACTCATTTCAAGAGGTGTCAAACTAGGTATTTTCAACCATTTCCTTCCTTTCTAACAAGTAATTACTTAGAAAAGTCAACAACTAAAAATACAGCCCAAGCAGCAGTCACCAGTAGACTACTGCTGTTGAGCTGCATTTAAGAGGCACCATGATGGAAGGTGATGTTCACAAACTTTCAAGAAAAATTATCTCTACACATCCATTAGGAATAGTATTATTGGTCTGTTCCTGGCAGTGAAATTGCTGATTTTTCTCAACAAGGCATCAAGCAGAACAAATGAATGCATCAAGAGAATACAGAAAGCAGAAGAGAAATAGACCCAGGTGAATGATATTAAATCAAATGACACACATCATCAAATATGACAGACGAACAGTGATAAACACTACAGATGGGGGAAAAAACAACCACCAGTGAAAATAAAATATTCCCAGGAACAGGAAATTAAAGGACATTCTCAATGAAATGCTTCAAAGAATTATAGGAAACTCTGAGATATATGGTGATGTGTGAAAATCAGCCCCTTATGTTGATAATAGAAACATGTAATAACATTCTTATTCATATAATGGCCCATTCTAGGATATAAAGTATAATTGGTGCTGCACCTAAGGGTTTCTCATGAGGCATCATCATGGTCTCAAGAAGAAAGCAAACCATTTGAAAAAGAGATGATGCACTTAAATCTCATTTCTAATTTGGTCAGAGCATTAAAATATTTAGCCTCATAGATAACTGGCTATTCATGGGTGTATGGTAGTAGCTCTCTGAGATTTTGACAAGTTAGAATATAAACTACTTGAAGGCTGTTTTTCTACATGTTTTTATGTCTCAACACCTAACACAGGACCTACCACAAAGCTCGTGGTCAATAAAAATAGGTTAAATTAAACTTACATAATTTTTTATGGGTCTTAGAGTCTCATGTATAAATAGAAAGATAATCAAATAGAAAATGAGTGGATACAGATGCTAGGAATTTAGATGAGGGGTGTGAGGAACACTTCATAATGCATCTCTGGCACCTAATGCTGTTCCTAGCGTACAGGTGATACTCAGAAAGGGCTGAGATACAGTGTCACAAAGAGAAAATGAAATTTGATCTAAGCCTTGAGATATGGATCAGATTTGAAATTTGTTCCCAACACCGCTCAACAGCAGTTTCTAAGCAGATACTTTGCTCTTAATCCATTCAATTTAACAGATATTTATCATGTCTACCATATACATATAAACAAAAAATGAGCATGTGAAATAAAGATGTAATACTATGGTATGGATACCCTTAGCATTTCTTAAAAGTTTTGAATGCTTATTATTTCTGGTAAAAAAAAAAAAATGTGAGCTATAGCAACTCTCGCTAAAGTTTCTTTTTTTTTTTTTTACTATCAGTCTTTTTTTCTTAGATCATGTCAACCAAAGAGTTCCCTGATGTGGCAAGGACAGTTATTTAAACTATTATTATTTATAATTTATCATTGTAAATTAGAATTGTCTCAGTGTGATATAGTAATAAATAAAGATATAATTTTTGATGCTGAGTCTAATGTGACATAAGAGCCATTAACTATAACCCCAACTGGACACTTCTGAATTTGAAGGAGGCTATTTTCATTAATCTTATAGTAAGCAAATGTTAAACATTTGAATATATACATTTATTCCAATGGAAGATCATTCTTGTCCTTTATCTATCTTGGTTAAATATGAAATTTTCTTTGGAAAAGCTTTCTCTGCATTAAAAAAAAAAGTGTTTGGAAACCACTGCTCCAGTCTCTTCCTTCAAGTTGTTTCCAGAAATTTCTTTCATAAAACCCAAATTTGATCATAGTCCACTTGTGCTTAAAATGTGTCAATGGATCCTATGACATACACAAACTCAAACTGTTTTGTATCAGAACCTTCTTGGCTTCTGTTCAACTCCCCAGCCTCACCTCCCACTTTGGTTCTTCTATTCTGACCTCAAGCCACAGGATTTTAGCTTCTTGGATTTCTGAGACTTTGGTAGAGTCCTAATTTCTCTGACCTATACCCAATACCTAGCAGCTAACTACAATGTCCCGTTTCCTTCTTCCCTTAAAAAAAAAATAGGTTTTAATTCTTCAAAGTTCAGTTTAAATATATAGCTTCCTTGGCAGCTTTCTTCTCTTTGCCACCAAATAGCTGGTTCTTCCTTGTACTGTTCCACCTAGCACCCTGTATATACCACCACTAATCTGATTCAACAAACTAATGAGTTTTTTGCTATTGTTTTCATCTTGATCTCCTCAACTAGACTGTGAGTTATATGAGGACAGGTATATTCCCTGGCATATTTTTAATTTTTGCTACTAAGGAAAGGATGGATATGTTTCATAGGTGTTAAGTGATACACATTTAATGAATAAATTAAAAAGTGACTAATTCAGAATTCATCATAGTTGCCTAGGGAAAAGTGTTGATGTTAACTTTTGTTTAGAGAATTCCTCCCCCAAAGATAAACTAAAAGTAATAGTATAAATAAGATTATTCAGAGATTTAAAATGCTTAAGCACAGAAACTTTTCAAATCTCTAAGCATCAATTTACATACAATTGATATGCTAATTACAATTTAACCATAATTGTTCATTAACACTGGATCCTTAAGGATCTCCACTAAGCAATGTTTAATGACTGAATTTTGTTAATTTAGTTTGCATTCCTATATGTATGAGAGACAAATAAAAAATTTCCTTAAAATACTCTGTAAATCAAATAATTTTTTCAAAATAAAAATAAGCTTTCCGAATTTGTAAGATGGCTTATTAACTATTGCTTCACTTAAGTCTGTGAATTAAATACATTGCTATTTCAAGGATTAAAAATACCCATAATGGCATTGGTAGAGATATTCTGTTATATATTATAGTGCTCCACTTCTTTGACATAAAATAGAAGGTCCTCTACTATGCACCATCTACTATTTATTCTTCCCTCCATAATCTAATTAAGAATTCTTCCATGCCCTACAAGAAATCCTAGTCTAGTTACACAAAATCTTTACTTTTCTTGAGAGATACAAGGTTTTTTCATTGATACTATGTATTTACACATATTGTTGCTTTTCTCAGGAATGGCTTTTGCATACTCATAGTGAAGAATTCATCCATAAACTTCAAACTTCTTTGCCCCATAAATCAAAGTCAGCACCACAGTGAAGCTTTTTGGTTACATTAGATAATGTTTGTCACTATTTTGTTTGTGTCCTCATAGCATTTTGTTGAGACAGATATATTTACAATGCTGTTATTATGTATTTACATCTACCCCAATTTTAACGAAGTCTTTGCATGCAAAGACTGCATGTTCTTCATTTTTCCATCTCCAGTAACTAGGATTATATCTGATACAAAGAAGGTACCAGGTGTGGATTGAATTGTGTTCCCCTAAAATATATGTTGAAGTCTTGACCCCTATTACTTATGAATGTAGGCTTATTGGAAATAAATTATTACAGATATAATGAAGTTAAAATGAACTTACGCTGGATTATATTGGGTCATAAACCCAATGACCAGTGTCCTTATTAGAGGAGAGAGATTTGGACACACAGAAGAAAGGAGGCCATGTGATGATGAAGGTAGAGAGTGGAATGATGTAGCTGCAAACCAGAAATGCCAAGGATTGCTTGAAACCAACAGGAGATAGGAAGGAGAAACGGGACATATTTCATTCAGAACTCCCAGAAAGAACCAACCCTGGTAACACCTTCAATTCAAATTTCTAGTCTTCAGAACTGTGAGTCTCCAGAACTGTGAAAATTTCTGTTAAGTCTATTAGTTTGTGGTAATATATTCTGGCAGTCCTGGGAAACATTTTTATTGAGTGAATAAATAAATGGATGACGAATGACTTAACAGAGGAGATCATTTTACTCAGCAGAAAATCTATGTCCGGTGAATTCTCCAAAGTGTGTAACTACCTATGCTCACTAAGTTTCTTAGTCAGCATAATGGACAGTCCCTTTACAACTTCCATACTTGTTTAATTCTGAGACGATTTCTGCCTGGAAAGAAGGGTGCAGTCAAAAAGCAATAAAAAACTGCTTCTGTCTATCACAATTCTCAAAGCCACAGCTAAAAGTTTTAGGACCATAAAAGACAAACAAATTGCTTGTCTATTGTGCCAAATTCCCTTTGAAGTTTTGGCTGAACTACTGTGCTCTAAAGTGGGCCATATAATGCTAGAACACTCAGTGTGAATGTTCCGTTCCCCAGTGTATGGTAGAATGGTACAGTAACTGGGAAATTGCAATTAATGTTGCTGCTTGTAAGTCTTTCTTTAGAGTAAGTCTACCACAAAAATCACTGAGATGGACCAAAATTTAAAACTGGGTAAGATGTTGCCTCTCAACTATTTCATTAATATGGCCTTTGCTAAACAAACATAACCACCCCCTACAATCTTATAAAACGTTGTTTACGAAAGGATTTGACACACAGTCTTATTTAAAATCAATAGAAAACATCTTTTATTCATTTTTTCATTAAAAATTCCTTTTCCACCTTACCATCTTTCTTCCTATGCTGATATTGATTTCCTAGTTTTTTTTTTAAGTCCTCTCCAACTTGGTTGGTTTCTAATTTTCTTAACTTTTCTCTTACCCATTTACAACTATAGTCCATTAAATTCATTAAAATGATGTCTCTGTAAAAATATTTCAGCTCTCACCTTTGCAGCTAGCTCTTCCTTTTTCTCTCCCTCACTTAAAAACTGCGGCATGAAATAAAGTACAAAATTGAAGGTAAAGGAAGACTGCCTTTCTTAAAGGTTGCCATATAGCTCCTTTTCTGAAGAATACAGATGTGGTTTGCAGCCAATGGGCATGCATCTATTTCTGCGTGAGCATTAAAGTTAACCCATAAGGAGGCAATAGAACTCAAGGAAAGCCATCTTTTCCCTCTCTCCCAGTGACAGTTTTAAACCAAAAGACACATAGTTGAGTGATGACAGATTTTAAACCAGAAAGAGACATACATTAATGAGTCAGACACTAGAAACAGAGATTGTAAAGCACCAAAGAAACACATACCAAATATTCCACCAGTCTGCTCTCAAAGAGCTTCAGAAAAGACTTGGCTGAAACCAATTTATAATACTCTCTCTGCTCATGAACCCTAACACCAATACTAAGAGAGACCTACAGCTGACTCGTTGGGAAATCTATTATGTTAATAGTGGTTCTTGTCCAGATGGCCTGTGTTGAAATAGAACAGTTTGTAGGAGACTCTTGAGGCACCAGATATTATTTGTTGTTACTTATGTAGTACAGAACTGAAGTAAGCATGATCACTTATTTTGTTCCGCAAAGTATAATTATAAATTTGCTTAGTCTTCATAACCCTAGGAAACGGATAATCTATCTCCACTTTACAGCTGAGGAAAATGAGGCATAGAGAGGTCAAATAAATTGTCTAAGTACGAAAAATAAAAACAAACAAACAACAAAATACATTGTCTAAGTCAAATCCAGGTAGTCCCTTTTCTGTAGCCCATGTACAAGCCACTATTTGATACCATCTTTTGTTGATTTCTTGAAGACTCTAGACTAATGTGAGTCCAGAGTGGAGATTTTTAACCTTTCTCAGTTTCTTGGATTACTGATCAGTTTCTGGATTCACAAGCCTTCATGATTTATTCAGTGTCTAAGGTGTGAGAAAGCTTATACCAGATACCGCGGAAGTTGCAGGTGGAATGCATGTATTCTTTGTCCTCTGAGAGCTAAAAATGAGTTAAAATTCAAGGCCATGTGTAGACCAAAGCAAAGTTTACAGATATTTATAAAGTCTTATAAGTGTCAAAAGAATGCTCAAGTAGTAAGAGAAGAAGGAAGGAATTTGGATTTCTGTGCAACTATTTCTCATAAATTAGAAGTAGTATCTGTGTAAATCCTACATGCCTGCTCACAGAAAGATGTACCAATTCAGGCTGGTATTTCCAGCTGACGAGGTCTCTGATATTTCATCCACCAGGAGAGCAGGACTAGCTGTTAGTTATACCATGCACTGTAGTACTGTACCAATGTGAAGGCAGAGAATATGCATATTATATATATGAATACATATATATACATGCATAAACATATACAATGTACACGTACCTCTATACACATACACTAATACGCAACTAGAAATTGTTGAATTTACTATATACCAGAAACTGTGCTGAAAGCCTTATAATGAATTATTTCATTAATCATTGGATCAAGCCTATAATACAGATATCACTATTAGTGTCATTTATGGAGGAGAAAGTAAGGTACGAAGAAGTATAGTAAATGAGAAGAGTTCCGATACAATGTCTGTCTGACACCACAGCCATATCATTTGAGTTAGGCCCCACTATGGTTTAGATGAGTGTTTCCCAAGGCCATTAAAAGCTCAGTTCCCAGGGTAGCATTACTGGGAGGTGGTAGCATATTTAAGAGCTCACTGAGGGTGTATACTCCAAAGAGACTGTCAGATCACACTCTTCCTCTGTTTCTGCTTTTTGACTCAAGAGTGAGAAATTCCTCTGATATGTTTTCCTGCCCATACCATCTACCACCCCCATCAGGGGCCAACAAGTTGGCCTGCCCAGTCATAAAAATGAATCTCCAAATTATGAGTTAAGTGAACCTTTTCTAATTATAAGTTAATTGCCTCAGATATTTTGTTGTAGTAGTATGAATCTGACCAATAGAAGCTGTATTGCTCAGTTTTCCCATTATTAGACAAAATACCCAACACTTGCATTTTAAAGAAGGGGAGATTTAATTTGGTTGATGGTTTCGGATGGTTTAGTCCACAGTCAGCTTGCTCCAAGGCAGAAATGGCATGGCAGAAGGGCTTGGTGGAAGAAAG
>PVJO010024286.1:0-24504 GCA_004026905.1 Hystrix cristata | reverse complement strand
TTCTTGAGAACATACTCTTAAGTGAAATAAATCAGACACTCATGAGCACACATCGAATTGTTTCTCTGATATGAGAGACCATAATTGTAAATAAGGACAAAGAGGTGTAATAGATATTATATAAAAGGAGGATGGTGTGCAGAGGAGAGGAGTACTAGAAGGAAAGAAGGGGAAAAGCAGAAAGGCAACAGGGGAGAGAAGGGAATGGGAAAATATGGAAAATGATGAATGAACCTGCTGTAAATAGGGAGGGAGGATGCAGAGGGGAGGGAGGAAAAGGGGGAAGAACCAAGATACATCATGTATAGGTACAGAATTAATGTAATGAATGTGACCATTGTATGTAGAATGTACCAATACATGTTCTTGGTTTAAAATAAAAAAAAAAGAGAGAACAAGACCATCAAACCTATGCAAATGCTGAGCCTGAGAAGTACACAAATGTATGATTATAGCTGACCTAAATCTACAAGTGAGGAGGGTTCAGAATTAAGAGTATTTTCCTGGAGGTTTAGCTCTTGTTTGAAGAACTTTGGAAGCTTCCTCTTGGAATGACACCTAAATTCCTTACTAGAACTCAAAAGGCACTCTCCGACCAGGCTTCACTCTCAAATGACTTCTCTCCTCTGGTCACTACGCTAAATTCACTCTGGTTTTCTTTTGGTTTCCCTAACACATCATGTCCCTTTGGCCCAGAGGCCTTTTCAAGTGCTGTTCTCGCAGCCTGGGACCTGTCTCCTCTTTCTTCATCCTCATTCTAACCTTGTGTTGAGGTGAAAAAAAGAAGAAAAACCAGGTAAATGTGCACGAGGTCCTCCTCATGCAAGCCCCTAGTGTCCTTTGATATGGGCAGTGCCACTCTTACCACTCTTACAACTGCTGACAACTATTCCCAACCCCTCTGCCTTTGGAAGTCTAGTACAGTGTTTGGGGCCCTTCACCCCTTCAGCCGTCCTTCTGGGCAGCATTTCTTTAGTTTTCTGTCTCTCCTCCACTCTAGCACTGCCTTTGTCTCCCAGAAATAAGCATCATCTGAATTTGGTGGGAGGGAGTGCTGGGGATTGAACTCAGGACCTTACACTGGCCAGGCAAGTGTACTACCACTTCAGCTAAATCCCCAGTTCCATCCTCTGAATTTTGTGTCAACATTTTTTTTAAGTTTGAGTTTATAGCTTTAATCCATGTGTATCAAAACATATTATTTGGTTTAGCTATGTGTACCTTCTGTGACTTGATCTCTTCATACAACATGTTTTTTTTAATTACTTCATATGCTTTTTAAATTGTATCATACTGATAGGTGTAATTCACTCACATGAATATGCCACAGTTTTTTTAGCTATTCCCCTATTATAACTGTTTTAATCTTTTAGTTTTTAAGTTTTTCATCTATTTAGAAGTGATTTGGTGTATTGTGTGAAGTGGAAATCTAATTTCTTTCTCTTTTATTAATGTGGATAATCAGTTGTCCACCCAAGTCCTCCTCTTTCCCCTATTGATCCACAGTGCCACGCCACGCTGTGATATATCATAGGTCCATGTTTGCACTGGTCTGTTTCTGTTCTCTTCTGTTTCACTGGAGTCTGTGTCTGCTCCGTGTCACACTGACTAAATTACTCTATGTAACATTTGTGAGTATCCCCCTCCCATCGCCTTTTCTTGGCTTTTGTTCTTCTGTTTAAATTTTAGACTCAGCTCATCAAGTTTCATTAAGGGAGAAAAACTATTAATAGAAATTCCATCTTGCAGCAATCAAATTCTGCTTTATATCTGTAGTAATATCTTGGATGGGAATTTCTTGCTCTTCCCCAAGTGATAAAATAATTCTATTTAGTTCCCTTAGAATTTTAGGACCGAGTCCACATCTTGACCCTCTGTAAGGGGTAAAGTGTTACATAATCCTTTCTTCTGCAATGCGTCTTGGCCTGTACCCTGCAGATGAGTGTCTTTGCTTCCTCTCTCACAATCACATAAAGCTTTTGTGTCCTAGAGGGGAAAAGTAAGGAAGAGGGGTGGGCAGAGCTATAGGCACCCCTACCGGCTCCTTGGAGGCATGTGTACAAGAGTGTCCCATGCCTGATCTTCTGTGGCCTAAGGCTTTTACTTCCTATAAAAGAAAGTTCAGCCAGTAGAAGATAATTCAGCCTGTTTCCTCCCATTATCTAATCTCCTACCCACCCAAACTGCTTGCACCAACAGTGAGGCTGTCCTTGGTCTACTGCCTGCTCCACTCTTCCGGACCATTCAGAGGAAGCCTGTGAAGTTTGCATGTGAGTGCAGGCTCCTGTTAATCAAGTTCACCAGCATTTCCAGACTCACATGCTAGCACAGATTTGGTCTTTGGCACTTTTTGGTTACAAGTTTAGCTGATTCTTAATTGTGTGTGTTACAGCCAGCACTGTGTTTCCTCTTTCCCATTGCTCATCCATAGGTGAAGTCTTGTCCTGGTGTTTAGTCTTTCCTTGGAATGGATTATAGCTCTGCATTTCAGGTTAGTTCTATCTTAATTCATTTTCTATTGTTACAGCAGGATACCTGAAATTGGGTAATTCATAAAGAAAAGAGGTTTGGGCTTATGGTTCTGGAAACTGGAAAGCTCAAGATCAAGCAGGCACATCTGATAAGGGCCACAGGAAGCTTTGACTTGTGGCTGAAAGTGAAAGGACAGCTGGGGATCTGAGAAGGAGAAAAGGAGGACTTCTCTCCAGAGCTGTCCCATTCCTGCTGGAGAGAAAGGTATTAATCCGTCCACGAGAGCTTCGCCCCGTGACCTAAACGTCCCCCCACCTCCAACACTTCTGCAGTGAGGAATGAAGCCGCAGCATGACACGACTTGTGCTGAAGATAAACCGTATTCAAACCATGGCAGCTGGCCATCTTGTGACCCTAGTTCTGTAATGGGCTTAAGGATGGAGACAATTTTATCTATTTCTGTTTGTTTTGTTTTTCCTGTTAGGTTGTATCTTTTTGGGTCTAATGCAAAATCTCATAATTGATTTTTGTATGGTAATCTTGTATTTGTCACCTTTGCTAAATTCTTTTAATAATTTCATACTTTTTCAAAATATTCCTTTAGGTTTTCCTGGTGGAGATAAATATGTCTCTAAGTAGATAATCATATCATCTGCAAATAATCTCTTAACATTTCTTAGCATATTATAGCTTCTTCCTATTACAACGTCTCAGACCTCCAATACTTAGTTGAATAGAAGATTGGCTTCCTAATTGTTCCTGATTTTAAAAAGACTGTTTTAAATACTTCATCATCACATGTGCTCTAACCCTTGCACACATCTCCAATTTTTAGCCCCCTTTTTTTAATGTTATAACAAATGTAAAAAAGTAGAGGGAGTTTTGTTGCTTATATACATTAGTTATATTACGTATTTTATATGGAGCCTAAGACAATTCCTCTTCTCTCAAAAAAAGAAGGCAGAAAGAAGGCAGGCAGCAGGTTGGACACACCTGAAGAAATTATCTTTTTTCTTATCAAAGAGATTTGGGGGCTTTAAATTAAATGTTTCTGCCATATCTGTTGAGCTGATCTGTAGACTCAGCTTTTTCCCTTTAATCATTTACTTAATGTGGATTGTATGATGTATTTAATGTTGATCAAATCTGTTTGGGTCGTGTGTTATCTATTTTCACATATTTCTGGATTCAGTTAGCTAGTATGTAGGAATTTAGCATCTAAGTTCATGAATGAATTTTATCTATAATTTCTCTTTTCATATTTTCCTTTCACCTTTCTAAAATTATGTGGTTCTGCTAGCATTGTATTAGCCTCATAAATAATTTTTTTATTTTCTGCAAAAGTTTAAGATTAAAATTTTCTTTCCCAAAGTTTATGTTTGGTGTTGATTAAAATTTACTTTATGGCCTAGGACTAAGACCACTCATTATGGTCAATTTTTGTGAATATTTTATAGGGAAAGGCACAATTTTACCTCTTTCCTCTTGGGGTTTATTTGTTTGTTTGTTTGTTTGTTTAGGTCTGGTTCTGACAATTAAACTGACATAAGATAGATTAACAGGAGGAAAGCATACAAATTTATTTAATTCAAGTTTTATATGACATAGGAATCCTCATAAAGAAATGAAGATCCAAAGAAGCTGTTCAAGTCAAACATTCATCTGCTGAGTTGAATAAAAAGTAGTAAATTGTGAAGCCATGACAAGACACAGGGATTTGAAATAGGGCTGTTAACCGCAGAGCAGTCACTACAAAGATAAGGCTTAATTTAACAAGGTTTATTTGTGCAGATCTCTCTTGGCTTTGACTCCCCATTTCTGGTGATAAGAACTTCTTCTTCAGATGCAGGGAGGACACCCTCCATCTGAGAGTTTCATCTCCTGATTTCAAGAAAGTCAAAATGTTCTTGCTGCATCCGGTTGCTCTCTGTCTCTCTCTCTTCCTTCCTTCCTTTCATTCTTTCTTCCTCTCTCCCTCTTTCTTTTTTTCTTTTTTTAGAAAAGGTCTCAAGTGATTCTCCTGCCTTAGCCTCCCAAGTACTGGGGTTATAGGAACGCGCCACTGTGCCCACCTTGCTGTTCTATTTTCTTAATATGTCTTTAACTCAAAACAACAAACATGCCAGAGTGGATATTTTGGAGTATCATTCTCTGAACTCCTTCAATTCCACGTGTACTTGTAGGAAATATAATCTGTTGTAATTGGGCACAGTGTTGATATTTGTTAGATCAATCTTGTTCAGTGATGCTACAATTTTCTGTATCCTTACTGAATTCTTTTTTACTTGATCTATCTGTTATTGACCAAATTGTGTTAAAATTTCCTGCTGTATTATTGGATATATTGGTCCAGGCATGGCAGTGCACCGCTGTAATCCTAGCACTAGGGAGGCTGAGGCAGGAGCATCGCCATGCATTCAAGGCCAGCCTGAACTACATAGCAAGACCCTCTGCCTGAATATGTCAATTTTGAATTGTAGTTCTGTCAATTTTGCCTTGTATAGTTTTAGGGTGCCATTGAGGACATATAACTATAGAATCATTACATCTTGCCAATCTATTTAACATTTATCAGTAATTCGTAATTATTTTTATCTTTATAATACTATCTTTCTCTCTTTTGAAATATACTGTTTTTATTATGGTAAAACATACATAACATGCAATATACCTTCCTAACCAATTCTAAGTACATAGTTCTGATGATTAAGTTTGTCTACACTGTTTAATGTCCAAAGATTTAGCCATAGTTTAGCGCATAGTTTAGCACAAGATTGCCTTCCTTTCATTCCATGGTGGGTATATAGTACCTTTTGTTTAGCCATTAATCTACTTACGGACACTTGACCTGCTTCCTGCCTCCACTTTTTGGCTATTATGAGTAAGGCAACTGTGGACATAGGTGTATACATATCTGTTTGAATACCTGCTTTCATTTCTTTGGATCATATGATAAATTTATGTTTAATATTGTAAAGGACCACATATGATTTTCCATAGCAGTTTCACCATTTTACATTCCCACTAGTAATGTACATGGGTTCAGATTTCTCTGTATCTGAGCCAACACATGTTATTTTATGTCTTTTTTTTAATAATAGCCATCTGAATGGGTATGAGGTGGTATCTTTTGTCATTTTGATTTACACTTTCCTAATGATTGGTGGCACTGTGCATCTTTTTCTGTGCTTACTGACAGAATATTCATATGTGTTATTTGTAGAAATGTCTATTCAAGCAAATCCGATTGATTTGGGGTTGATTTTTATTTATCTTGTTTTGTTTTGTTATTGAGTTTCTGGACTTCGTTGTTTTGGTTTTGGTTTTGGTCTGTTATGTTCATCCTGGCCCCTTTTTACCAGGAATGAAAGCTCATTTGAAAGAAAACTAAATAAACTTTAATAACTTTGAAATATGTGTGTGTGTGTGTGTGTGTGTGTGTATCCCACATTCATTTTGTTTGGTGTAAATATAGTAAAGTTATCAATGTTCATTTCCTATATGTATGTAAGAAAATTGAAATGATGACTGTTAACACTGAGCAATTACTGATCTGCAGTCTTTTATCCACTTTTTTTTAACATTTTTCACCTTGCTCTTTTCATTTAGACATTATGTGACTATTTTTTTATGTAATCAAAAACTCTATAAATCCCACTTTAATAGCTTCATTATCTCTAAGTGAATTACATACTATCATTTATTTACTTTTTCTATTGTTAGTATTTCATAATTCTAACTTTCACTAAAATGCTGTGATGAATATCTTGTGTAGATAGCTTCTCTCTTCCCCATGTTTCAAGTATTTCTTTAGAGTAGATCTGTATTAGTAGACCAGTGGGATCAGAGTGGGGCAAATAACATTAGCTCTTTTAATACATGTCTAATTGCCTTCTGGGAGTTTATCCTAATTTACAACTTTATCAGTAGTGGGTGAGTTTAAATATAGTAAAGTTATCTCCACTCATTTCTCACTGCTACTGAACTCTGTCATTTGGAATCTTTAATAACTGAGAATGTGACTCAGTAGCATCCTTGCCTGGTATATGTGAGGCCCTGGGTTCCATGTCCAGCACCACTAAATAAATAAATCCCTGGGCATGGTGGCACATGTCTATACAGTTCTAGGACTCTGGGAGGCTGAGCAGGAAGATCAAAAGTTTGAGCTCAACCTAGGTAACTTAGCAACTTGGCAAGACCCTGTCTCAAAATTTAAAAAGGGCTGGGCATGTAGCTCAGTACAAAGGCCCTGCATTCAATCCCCAGTACTGCAAACAAATAAATAAATATATTTGCTAATTTGAGGTGAAAAATTGTATTCCCTTGGTGTAATTGCCATTTTACTGACAACTAACAAGTTTGAAAAAATGTTAACAAATGTTCATTTGTTAGCCATGCATGTGCATTTTATTTGTAAATTGTATGTTCATAAACTTGCTCATTTAGGCCGCTGTAATGTCCAAATTGCTTAATGTTTGTTGGTTTATTTTTAGTAAAATTGGAACGGCGTACATAAGAAAAATAATGGAACATGAAACTCCTAAGGAATTTTTGTCCTCAGTTATCGCGGAAATGTTACAACCTTTTGGAGTAGAAGAAGTGAACGAGAGCTCGTGTTTGTCTAGTTCTCTTTTCATTACAGAAACTAAAAATTCTGCCTATAAACTTACTCTTGATTTACAAAGTAAGTGTTAAAACACAGTATATCTCTGGTGGTTAAAAGAAAATGAAGGCAGGCATAGTGGCACATGCCTGTAATCTCAGCAGCTGGGAGGCTGAGGCAGGAGGATTGCCAAGAGTGCAAGGCCAGCCTGAGCTACATAATGAGACCCTGTCTCAAAAAAAAAAAAAATCTTTCGAGACGACTGTCTCCTTTCATTACAGAGCAATTGGTTTCAAATTTTAGTCTAATTGGCAAAGTTTACATATGCTTAGTCTAATTAGTCAAATTTTAGTCTAATTAGTCAAATTTTAGTCTAATTAGCAAAGTTTACATATGCTTAGATTCCTGAGTACTTATTTGTTCCTAATAAAACCCACCTATAACTTTATTAATATATCATCAATAGTAGTGTCTATCACTTATTTCTATGAAGCTACTTTGCCTTAAACAGTGCTCAGAAGTGAGATAAAATAGGAACTATGTATCAAAAATTAAAAAAAAATTTTAAGAAAATAAAATAAGTTCATGCAGATTTCACCCTATATAATAATTTTAAATCACTATTAAATAGAATATTTCTATTTCAAAAGATTACCTTTGTATGAGGATATGTAGAATGTATCAAAGGACACACAGCAAAAATTAGTATACTTGAAAGATTTTGTTCTTACTCTGAGTAAATGGCAAGCCATTATAGGGGTTTGTAGAAAATGACCCAATCTGTTTTAAAGAGATTGCACTGGCTACTGTGTCAAGAAGAAACTCGGCATCAGAAAGAGGGCAAAGGAAGAAAGCAGAGAAATCGGGTAGGAGGCTATTGCAGTAATCCAAGGGGAAATCATATTAATCTTAAAATGTATCTTACTCATCCAAGTGGAGGATTAAAGTAGGCATCTAGAAATACAAGTGTGGAGTTCAGGAAAATTGCTTGTGTGTGACAGTGCTGAAACCAAGTGAGAAGACCTGGAAAATGAGTGAATGTACAGAAAGCAAGAGGTCCCAGGTTTGCCCTGGGTGTTCTGACACTGAGCTTCTGGGAAATGGGGAGGTATTATTGGTAAAGGAGATTAGAGTTCTGGGCAGAGAAGAACCAAGAATGTGTCTCAAAAGCCAAGTGAGGAAGGTGTTTCAGGGAGGAAATACTATCAGGCATGATGATGCACACCTATAATCCCAGCATTTGGGAAGCCAGGGCAGGAGGATCATCTCAAATTCAAGGCCATCCTGGGCTACATAGTGAGACCCTGTCTCAAAAAAGAAAAAGAAAAAAGGAAGGAGTGCCCCTATATTACATGTTACCAATCAATCAGGTGAGATTAAATGAAAACTGGCCACTTGACCCCTGTGAAATCATTGGCATCTCACAAAAGCTGTTGGCTGGGGTGGTATAGGCAAACCTGACTGGAATGGATTCAAGAACTGGTGAGAGAAGCAGAATGGAAAATGGCGAATAAAGGTAATTTTCAGGGAGTTTCCTTCTTAAGGGGAGGAAAGAAACAATGTAGCCTTTTGAAGGAATGCTGGGAAAAAAATTGGGTTGGGAAAAAATGTGTGTGTGCAATAAAGAGAATTATAAGCTTTGCACAGTGGCAGTATCGTAGCCAATGAGGTTTATCCGAAGCGCGATTATTGCTAATTGAATAAAGAGAATTATGAGGCTCCTTTTGGATTATTTCTATTTTTTTCAGAGTGAAGAAAGTCTTGTTCTTTACATTTAATGACCCATCAAAAATATTTGGTAATGATGACATTTCTCTCCTTGAAACACCCTTTCTTTGGTTTCGTTGGTATCTTCTCTGATGGATTTTCTCTGATTGTTTCTTCCTTGACTCTTCAATAGGATCTTTTCCCCATTCTCATTCCTTAAACAATGGTGCCTTTAAGGTCTGACCTTGAGCTTCTTTTCTTCTGACTCTTTCTGCTCTCCTTGATCAACTAATCATCCAGTCAACTAAGCACCTTCTATGTAACAGGCACACATTTAAGCATTGGGGGAACACTGACTACATTACTCTTCTTTGTGGAATCACAATAAATAACGCTCTTAGCAATTCCACAGTAAAGAAACCAGCTTTTCTTGTTGAAGATTCTTATTTACTCTTTCTTCCCTTGAGCACGTGTTGTAAATTTCTGAGGTCCGTCCTTATGTTTTGGGTGGTTTCAGATGGAATTCCAGGGTTTAGACTCTAGAATGTCAGGGCAGGCAGGAGGTCTAAATTCCATTATGGCCGCAGGAAATAAATACATTTCCACAAAAAATGTGGTAGATAGAAAGACGAATTACAAAGATTCACCAAAACATCTTCTTTGAAGGGTGGAGAATGTGTGACAGTGGGTAACTCCCCTTCATTTCCTGTTACCCGGACTTGGTAGATTAATGCTAAATTTTGTAGGACAACTTTAGAAAAACCTAGAAATACTCATATACGATCATTTGTTTACTAAATGATTTATTACCATGGAAATAAGCTAAATGACATTTCTGTTGTCTGAAAGGGATAGATAAATGTCTCTTTATAAGAATACTAATGTTAGTCGGGCATGGTAGCATATGTATGCCTGTAATCTCAGCACTCTGGGAGGCTGAGACAGAAAGATTGGAAACTGAAACCCAGCCTGGGCAATTTAGCAAGATACTGTTTCAATTTAAGGAAAAGGGTGGAGGGTGGAGGGAATGGAGCTCAGTGTGAGGGTCCTGGTTTCAATCTGCACTACTGTAAGAGGGGGAAAAGGGGACAAATAACTTTCTTTACTTAGTTTTTTTTTTCTTCCTGCTCAAATTTTTATACATTAATTTCGTAGTAAACATTCAAGTATGGGTCTGTGTGATATATTCATGACAAACTTTCTAGAATATACATTTGAACTGTAACATGACAATCTGGCAAATGTGTTCTCTAGTTAAGATCGTATTTTAAGGCCCTGAGTTCAATCCCCAGCACCAAAAAAAAAAAAAGAAACCCTCAAGTGCTTTATTAGTTACGTCCACCTATATGCTTAGTGAACATAATCTGTTTGCTTTTACACAAATTCTTTTCTGTTTATCTACAGCTGTTAATGCCTCGTTTCAAGCAACAGATGTAGAGAAAACTGTGGTGATTCCTGGTTACAGCAGCTTCCTGATCACAGAAATTTCAGATGATAAGAATGCTATAGCTATTGCTACCATGCCTGCAATAGCACCCAACAATGTGACCTTTTTAAAGGACACCTGGTTCTTGTACAATTTTGGGCAAAGGAATGGACGAACATGGAATATATACTCAAAACCATGTCACTATGTTCTTCAACAACTTGATGATTCACCAACCCTCAACACTGTGAAATATATTGATCTGGGAGGCACACAGACTTTACAGCTGAAGGTCATACCTAATAAAAAAGGTGAGCTTGTTTTTACTGGGAAAAGTCAAACGTGATTATTATTTATTTTCTTGAATAGAAATTATGCCCTTCGATATTTAACTTTGGCTTCCATAATTGTTGACATTCTATTAATAACAGTAGTAAGACCAGGAATTTGATAAACAGTAGACAGATAAGGTAAGGTAGGGTCCTGAGTAAACCAAAATAAACCCTGAAAAAATCAGAACACAAAGGGAAAGGGCCCCTTGTGCACCAGAAAGCTAGAGGGCAAGGAAGCCAGGGAACCGGTATTTGCCTGAAGTCAGAGGCTCAGCTAAAGAAATCCATTGTTTCAAAGGGCAAAGGCCTGGGTAAACTGAGATATGCAGTGGGAAGCTGTGGGGCAGGAGGAAGTCTGCTCCTCCTGACATCAAAAGCCCAAGGTAAAAGTGGTAGCCGCATTGTTCCCTTGTCTCATTTTCCCACTCGCACTGTTATCAGACAGGTTCCGATATTGCTGGGTTCTTTCCCTCCTCAAGAATTGAATGAGGGGGACAAAAAGTAGTTCTAAAGTTTTATTTCAAAGTATAGAGGAAAGAAGAAAAGGAAAGTTGAGCGTAACAATAGATACAGCAAAATGGGTACCCGGCCTATAAAGCACGGCAGGGGTTACCACGAGACAGGCATGGTAGCAGCGATGCTGGGGATGCAGCCATTGTCTTCCATGGGAGAGAAAGGAGAGCTCCTTCCCAGTGGCGTGGTAGAGGAAAAAAGGGCCTTGCTTCAGGTGTTGCTACTATTTATCATGGTGTTCTCATGGTATCTCGCGAGAACTTCCTGCAGTCCACGTGAGGGCTAGTGCTTGAAAATCAGGCCTCAGGCTGAGGTCAGGTCCAGGCCACTCCCCCAGGTCACATTCCCTTGCCAGCCAGCCTTAGCCATGCCCTAATCCTATTTCACCACCAAACTAACTCAGCAAAAGTACGTACAAACCCTTGAACTTGGGTGCTTCTTCAGCCATCTCCCTTGGTGCCCCTCTCAGGTACCAAGAGCTTTTCTTTCTTCTCTCTAATAAACTATACTCGGTTCATTCCCCCCTACTGTCCTGTTGGCTTCATTCTTCATTGTTCTCAGGACGAGAGCCCAGAAACAGAAAATCGCCTGCATCTCTGGCACCCAGCGTGGGACCCACTTCTCTACGGAAAGGTAAGTGTGGTGAAACAACTAAACCTCGCTTTCTTCATTAATCCCAGCACAGTGGAATTGTTGACCAGACAGGGAGGCAGATCTCTGGATGCAAGAAACTGGTGAAAGCCAGTGTGACGACTGTGGGACTCTGGGCAGGTCTACTCCCCAGTGGATGCTTAAAGGTCCTGCAGTGGAAACCGGGTGCCGACAGCCCACTGAGTAGCCAACACAGAAGTCTGCACTTGCCTTATCACATGCAGCCCACACTCCTCCTGAGGCGAGAGGTAAACTCTCTGGGTGCTCTCCAAGTGTCCCTCTCCAGGTGCCCTGAGACCCCGCTGTCAGAGTGCTCTCAGAAGCCTCCGCTGAGAGCTGGGCCACAGGCCTGGGCCTTTCTCTCTCCACTGGTGTGACAGACTCTCCTCTTCTCCAGGTATTTCTTGATAGATGTACTGGACCAGGAACAGTTTAGGACCCCAACACACGTTCTGGCCTCCCCCATCCCTGATGTCCTGGTGTCCAGTCCCCACCCTAACTATCATAAGCCAATGCCTGGCAAGTAATCCCCCAGATTCCCTGAGGAAGGTTGGTTAGAACAAAATCAAAGTTAAGGAAAAGTCAGTCTCTCAGGCCATTTTAGCTGGCCTCACCCTACTTTGGCATCTCCAGTGCTGTGGTGGGGAGGCTAATTTTGGTGTTTGCTGGAGGGGTGGGGGTGTATGTTTGTTTGTTCTTGGTTTTTTGAAACAGGGTCTCACCATGTAGTCCATGCTGGCCTTGAACTCTCTGTGTAGTTCAGGCTGGCCTCAAACTCACAGCCTGCCTGAACTGATCCTCCTGCCTCAGCCTCCCAAGTGATGTTATAGGCATGTGCCACCACACCTAGCAAGGGGGACTAATTTTGGAACTCAACCACTTGCTTCAGACTCTGGGAGAGACTGCTACATCTCTAGACAACAGCCACGTGGCAACGCTGTCCCTGTCTTCTGGATGTTGGGTTAAGGCACATCCTCATGAGGGCTTTCTCTCACTCCTGGGAGGCCTTCAAAACTTATTCAGTCTAAACTCATCTGTCCACTGTGAGGACTAGACCCTCGGTGCACCCTCCTGGGACAACGCATGCATACATAGCACAACTAATGTCGACTGGCCTGTGGAGCAAAGTCCCTTCTCCTGCTGCCATGGGCAGGGAGAGTCGGAGAAGAGGGAGCAGCAGGGAGCACAGAGGGTATGTCCTTTCCTCCCAGTCTCTCTGAGGAAACACTGAGACTCAGAGGAGCTTTCCTGTTATTTCCCCATGGGCTGTGCCCCCTATCAAAAGAGCAGTTTACAGGAGTAACTCTAATATGGAGGACCCCAAGGGACCTGCACTATGGTGACAGCTATTTCAAAATTAAGAAAAACCATCAGCCTAAGCCTTCTTTAAATAGTCATTGCTTTCTCTCTCTTCCCCTTCTGACTCTTATTAGTGTTAACCTTTTACAAGATATGTCTGTTATGAGTCACCTAAAAGGCACTAATTATAACCCCTAAAAAGTTCTGGTTAGTCTATTTATAGTTATAACTCTAAAACTATGACAGATTATTATAGTTCAATTTAGCCAATACATCTAAGAGTACACTCTGATTTAAAAGTAATTGTTTTGTACATTCTGTGTTTCTTATTTGTCCATTTGAATGGACCAAGGTAACTACAGATGCTTCATTAAAGCTTTTTGGGCTCATGTCAATTTTATTTTTCCTTTTATTTTTGCCTTTGTATGCTTCTGGCTCTTTTTGGGTTTTCTGTGAAAAACCAGTTACATAGGTTTTTAGGGATAGCCAGACTTAAGACATTACAAGATAACAGCTAAAAGGCTAGAGGCTAACATGGGACTTGCACATAAAAGTCTTAAAGTTTTATGACATGAAGGTTATATATGATTTAGGTTAATATTTAGGTTTCTGTGGGTTATTTAGGTTTCTGTGTGTTAACTTTCAGGTGTATACTATCCTCCAAAATGTATTAGCCCAAATGTGTTTTGGTTCACGTAGCTTAAAAGTAAGCTAATATAAATCAGTTGGTAAGAGTAAAGATATCTTTCAGGTTGTTAACATATTTCCATCCAGGTTGTTAGCCAATTAAGGTCATATCAAAAATTGGTTTCATAAATACGTTGCCCATTCTTGTCCGTGCACAGTAACATAAGAGTTTTTCCCTTGGTCAAAGATAATATACAGAAAAGATAATATACATAGGTTCAAATATGTTAATCATTATGATTTGTTTCTCAAGAGTCATCTAAAATAATTGTTAAGAGAAGTGGGGACCTCTTAGTTTTAGAGAAAAAGCAGCTGCCTGAACCAGTTTGTTCAGATTTCTCCACTGATGGGAGACTTTCTGGTTTTTTTCCAAGTCTTATGGTGGCACACCCCAACAAATGTTATTAAATATATTATTATAATATATTTAAGTTGGTTCTAATTAAAAGGTTAAAAGCATTCTGTGTCTAAAACAATAAGGTTTTCTTGAGATATTAAGATGCCCTTGGTTAAACTTACAAAACTAGATTTTAAAAACTAGATTTTTAAAACTAGATTTTAAAAAAATTTTTTACATTATATTAGGATAGTTTCTTGTATTTTCCTTTGTTAGACTTTTTTTTTCCCTAAACTGAGTTTTAAGAGTCAAATTAGAGGGCTGGGGATTTAGGTCAGTGGTTAGAGTGCTTGCCTCACAAGCATGAGGCCCTGAGTTCGATTCCTGGTGCAAAAAAAAAGAGTTAAATTAGGGGTTGGGGTCCCCTTTTTGTTTTCTCTACCGTGCCACCGGGAAGGAGCTCTCCTTTCTCTCCCATGGAAGACGATGGTTGCATCCTCAGCACCTCTGCTACCATGCCTGTCTTGTGGTAACCCCTGCCGTGCTTTATAGGCCCGGTCCCCATTTTGCGGTATCAATTGTTATACTCAACTTTCCTTTTCTTCTTTTCTCTATACTTTAAATAAAACTTTAGAACTAAAAAAAAAAAAAAAAAATTAGGGGTTGGGGATTTGGCTCGAGTGGTAGAGCACTTGCCTAGCATGCACAAGGCCCCGAGTTCAATCCCCAGCACCCCCTCAAAAAAAAAGGAATTAAATTAGATGTGGGTTTATATAATGTTTTCAATAATCACTTTATGATTGCTAAATAAACAACTGTTATCTTAATTTATGACATAACCTATAGATCTAAAAATAGGATATGCTGTGAGTCTAAATTTTAAAGTTAAGTTTATAGAATTAAGACTACATAAGTGCAAAGTAGTAAAATAACTAATAGATGCTCTCTTTTTTTTTTTTTTTTCTTTTTTTTTTCCGGTGCTGGGGATCGAACTCAGGCCCTTGTGCTTGCCAGGCAAGCAGTCTAATCACTGAGCTAAATCCCCAGCCCCAAGGTGCTCTCTTTTATACAATATACATTTAGACCTTAGACGTATAAAATGATCAAAATTCGACATCTCTTTAAATTTTGTCCTGCCATTTAAAACTTGATCTACATCTATGTGCTTTGATTAGACAAACATTTTGCTACTATATAAATGAGACACCCTTGTGTATTGGGTAATACAGTGGTACCTCAGTTTACAAATTTAATTTGTTTTATGATTTTGAGGAAGATGGCTGCATTTGTGTTTGTGTGAGGAGGATGGCTGTGGTCATGTTTGTAACCCAAATTTGTAAACAGAAGCAAAATTTGGGGGAATATTTTTGTTTGCAAACAGAAACATTCGTGAACCAAGGTATTGCTGTAAGTCCATTTGTGCCAGCAGCACTGTTTCCTAAATTTACAAGACCCTGAAGATATTTCTTAATTCTTGTCAGTACAATTACACCGTGTAGGCCTGTCAAAGAAATCTAAATTCTGCCTTAAATGTAAAAACTGAGTAAATATTTCTATATAGAAAGATTTCTATATAACTGTGATGCTGATTATTGCTAACCTCGCAATATATTAAATGTATTTGTGTTTCCGAAGTGCACAGGTCTTCAAAAAGACAAAACTAAAAAACATCTTATTATACTGGTGATTTCTAGGCTAAAATGGTTTATGGTGGTTAAACGTTTTTATAATTGTTATAGAAACATGTTACCATAGTATGTGATTTGTAGTTGCTAAGTGACATCTCCAGACTTTTTAAACCTTGTTCCTTGCATATGTCACAGGTCCCTAGACATAAAGATCTTTAAGGTAAATATTTGAGTAAAGTCTATCTGTTGTGAACGTCTCCCTTTTTCCTGTTTGCCTGATCTGTTGTAGATATTCTAAAATCATAAGTAGCCAGACATTAAATTGTAGTTGTCATTATGTAACTAATGGTATTGTTTCCACAGGTCTCAAAACACTTCAAGTCCCAGTACTAAAGGTATTAGTTGGAAACCCAGAGTTGTTTGAAGTTAACATTGAAGGCTCTTTTGATGATGCTGATAATTATCTAATGAAGATTTCTGTAGCTAGCAAAACTTTTCATCAAGTAAGGCTTTCCTTACCTACAAAAAAGTCTATTAATTATAAAAAATTTAAAATATAAGCTAAGAAAAAGATAACAATTACACTTAGTCCTATCTACCAAAGATAACTAAGCACTTTTAGAGTATTGAGTATTTCAAAAGGCCGAGTAGAGGTTCAAAATAGAGGTAACAAGTGTGAGATCTGGAGAAGACTGCCTGTATTAGGTAGATCTCCCTCTGGTACTGCCTGTATGGCCTTGGGAAAATTACTGTGACTAAGCTTCCTCATCTATATAATGGAGATGATAGTAACTTTACCTACCTTATAGGATTGTTTTAAGAATTAAGTGTGAATAATACAAGTAGGGCATCTAAAACAATATCTGGGCTGGAGGAGTACTTCAGGGCTGCAGCTCTTGCCCAGCATATGTGAAGCCCTGGGTTTGATCCTCAGCACTGCAAAAGGAAAAAATTCTAGCATCTAGAAAGTGCTTGGTAGCTATTAACTTACAATATTTTCTTGTTTTTGCCCTAAAACTAGGAGAGCATTACGCATACAATTTTAGACATCTGCTCATTCTCTTAATTATAGAATATGTTTTAGTCCTTTAAGTCAAAAAATATTTTTCTACATGTATTAGAACTTTCTTATTGTGAAAACTTTCAGATATAGACAAAAATAGAGCTTCTATATACCCACTAACCAAATTAAACAAGTCAAAATTGTGCTACTTTTTTCCATTTTTAATTTTTTGTTTATATTCTAATACACTTTAAAATGAATAGACAACGTTATCATGTCACTCCTACATATTTCACTAAATATCTGTTAAAAAAAAACACATTTATTAACTCTCACATAAACACAATGCCATATCATCCCTAAATTTTTAAAATAGTATTTGGAAACCCTGTTCACAACCATATTTTCCCAATTTTGGCAAAAAAATATTTTTTATTGTTGGTTTGTTTGACTCAAGACATAAACAAGATTCACACAGTATGTAATTGCTTTATCTAAGTTTTAATCAAGAGCCCTCAGGACTCCATTCTCTTCCCCTGGTTGAAATGGAGACACTTGAACTATAAAATGTCCACTTTTTTAGATTTTTCCTGTTTGCTTCTTTGTACCTTACTTAATTTGTACCTTTAGCCCTGTATTTTCTTTTGTAGTAGAACCCTGCTTGAATTCATGCTCAATGTGTTTGGCCAGAGCACTTAAAAATACACCATTTGTAGTGGCTACAGCATATGGAAACAGAGGAAAAACTATATACCAGAGTCTATAACATTACTAAAATTACAAATATTTCAGCATTTTTGAAGTTCCAGAAAAAAATAAAAGTTCCAGAAATACTTAAAAATGTCAAATGAAATGTATTAAATTTAATTGAATGTTTGGTATTATTCAAGACTCAAATATATTTACTGTGCGTAAATTCCTACCAAAAACCTATCTATGAAACATAGTGATTGCTAAGTAAATAATTTTTTTCAAAATTAGAAGTTTGAATAGACCAAAAGAAGTTATTTTATTTATATCATCAAGCAAATATCCAGGTGCTCATCAGTAAATGAGAAAGTCTTATATATAAGTCTTATATATATGATCTATAAATTAATATATATTTTATATATATTAATTTTTGTTCATTTCTAAATGTTTCTCAAAACCAATTAGATTGTTATATTTCTCCCTGGAGAAGAATATGTTTTCAGTTATGAGTTATTCTAAATGGATTTTTATGGTCAAATTTATCATTCTATTTCTATTTGAGACAGGGTCTACCTAAGTTGCTGAGTTGCCTAGGCTGAGCTCCAACTCATGATCCTTCTGATTCCATCTCCCAGAATGTTGAGCCTTTAGGCATTCACCACCATTCCTAGCTCATTTTACTTTAATTACCCCCTTAGAGGGCCTGTTTCCAAATACACCTTCTGAGGTACTGGGTACAAATTTTGGGTGGACACAGTTCAACCTATAAGTTTGAGTAACATTGACTTATTTGGAAATCCCCAGGGTTCCACTTCACTGGCATTGATTTTCTGGGGAGCATCCACTGAGTGCTTTGTAACAACACTGGTGGCAACTTTGAAAAGCAGCTGCAACTATCTCACATCTATGCATCACGTTCCTAGCCAACATATCCCATATGAAGACTGGATTAGTGGAGTTCACAAAGACAGTCAGGGTTTTAATCTGATCAAAACTTTGCCGGTAAGAATTTAAGTGCATATAATGGTTTGAGAATGCCAGTGACATAGTCCCTTTGCATGTTCAGATGGGTGTTCAGTTTTAGCATTTCTTTTCTAAGAGGTACAAATATCTCACAGTCATTTTCCAGTGTTCATATCTTTTTAAGACTGTGAGGATTATTTATTTCTAAAATGTGAAAACTTTCTCAAATGGTAACTTGGCTCATCATTGTTAATATTATTTTAGTCTTTAAATAATCTTGGGCTTTTGTAATATACACCATTTATTCTTAGATTGACTTGTCCTGAGGTAATGTATGTGACTGGTCCCATTTCATTATAATATTTTTAACTTTTGCCTTGTCAGAATCTATAACTCTTTATTAAATAAAAACAAATTTACTACTTATAATTTCTTTATGACATAAAACAAATAACCAAAAGTCAAGTAATTATTTAACTATAACATTAAGTCTTTTTTATAAAATGCTCAACCATTATTACATTGACTTTATAGAAGCTATTTTAGGTATTAAAAGTGGTTTTCACTCATTTAAAGTTCTAAGTAATATTACCATTGGTTGAGGTTGTCAAAATTCCAGAAAAGAAAAGATAGGAGTGTTGGGAGAAGGGAAATGTAATACCTGTAGCTAAAAGTGAAATTTTTGCATTGAATGTTTTTCTAGAAAATCAAGATATTTTCAGATTTAGTAAGTAATAGTGAATTGTACATTTTCTTTGTTTAATCATTTGCAGGTAAACTACAGGCCTCCATCTATTATGGGAATTGCTATTCCACTCACAGATAATTTTTATCATGCAGATCCTAGCAAGCCCATACCAAGAAATCTATTTCACAGGTCAAAGGTAAATAATTTTTCTGTAAATAAACTAGTATTATATTTATTTGTATTCAAGAAATTAGTAAAATTACAGATAGATATAGCTATGTGGATTAAATGAGGTGCAGCTATTATTATTATCATTATTTTTATTACCACTACTGCAACCCTGTTTCTCCTCCTGCTTTAGCCCCTTTCCTTTAGCTGTTACTCTTGGATACCATTATTTGTTTGTTTGTTTCCTTGCTTTTTCTGTACTGAAGCTTGAATGCAGGGCCTTCACACTGAGCTACATCCCCAGCCATCCCTCCCCACTCCCTTTTTAAAGGGCCTTACTAAATCGTCCAGGCTGGTTTTGAACTTGTGATCCTCCTTCTTCAGCCTCCCAGAGTGCTGGGATTATAGGGAGGTGCTACCACTCCTGGTTTTGGATAGCATTTTTCAGCCAAGACATAGAGAATACTCAAAATTGTTGAACAAACTAATAATATATATTTCTAAACTATATTTAGTCAACTTGCCATTACTGTGGCAAAATACCTGAGAAAATTAACTTTTTTCTGGCCATTCTGGAGATTGAGCCTATAGCCTCATGCTGAGGTACCTCCCTACCAGCCCCTTCCCTTTTTTTTTATTTTTGAGACAGAATCTTGCTAATTTGTTAAGTTGCCCAGACTGGCCTTGCAATCCTCTTGCCTCAGCCTGCAAGCATGCTGGGGTTACAAACATGTGGCCACCATACTCAGCTGAGACAATCAGTTTATAAGGAGGAGAGATTTGTTTTGCCTCTTGGTTTCAGAAGTTTCAGCCTATGGTCACCTGTGACAAGGCAGAGCATCATGGTGCAGAATACATGAGAGGGCAAAGCTGCTCACTCAATGGAAGCTAGGAAGCAAAGACAGAGGGTAAGGGCTGGGCTTCCAAGATTCTCTTGAATGGTACATCCCTAATGACCTAACCTCCTTCCATTAGACCCCTCCTCCTAGGAATTCCACACCTCCTAGCAGTGCAACAAACTGGTGAGCCTTCAACACACGCATTTTGTTTTGTGGTACTGGGGATTGAATCCAGGACTCCATGCATGCCAGGTAAATGCTCTACCACTGAACTATGTCCCCAGCCCTTTTTATTTTTTGAGATGAGGGTTACTAAATTGCCAAGGCTGGCCTCAAACTTGTGACACACTCCTGCCTCAGCCTCCCCAGTAGCTAGGATCACAGGCATGTGCCCCAGTATCTGCAACACAGGGCCTCTAGGGGACATTTTATAAACCATAGGGTGGGCATGTGGCTCAATGGTAGAGCACTTGTCTAGCACATGTGAGGCTCTGGATTCAATCTCCAGCACCACCAGAAAAAAAAAGGCAAAAATCATAACATACACATAACATTCAGATGTTAACAAACTTCTTGTTGAATCTTGGATTAAGGTTAAAGGGCTCAGATCCAAGAAATGAGCATCTGTGATAGTGAGTTCTTTGATTCCATTTTCTCCCAAAGACAAAACCTGTTTTGTCACTAAAACCACCCCCTCTATCCAAACATGACTTTGGGGCTGGAGATTTAGCTCAGTGTTTAGAGTGCTTGCCTACCAAGCGCAAGGCCCCAAGTTCAATCCCTGGCACCAAAAAAAAAAAAAAAAAAAAACTTTACTGTATTTACCTGCAAATTCTTAGTTTTCTGTATTTTTCCCCCAGGATTTTCTTGATAGTTAAGAAGGAAATGTATCTAATTTTTACCTTACTAAAAGAGTTGGTTTTTTCAGTGTACCTTTCATGCATTCGACAAATAGTAATTTCAGCATTTCTGGTGTTATCAGGCACTGACCATGCATTCTCTGAGGAATAACACTGAACACAATTAACTTTCCGTCTTTTTTTTTTTTTTTTTGGTTTTGGTTTTGTTTTTAATTTAGCTTTCTGTCTTTGTGGGCTTTTCGCTAATAGGAGAGAATAGATATGAGCATAAAGTTATACAAATGAAATAGTTTCATCTAGAGCAGTGTGTCTGAACAGCATCATGCTGGATAACCTAAACCAGAATTTGGTGGAAATGTTTTTACAATGCAGCTTTTCCAATCTCACCTCACGGCTACTGAATCACAAATTCTAGCATACAGTCCTGAAATCTGTATTTCAAAAAAGTCTCTACAGTTGATCCTACTTACCCTGAAGTTTCAGATAAACCAGTAGTAGAGCTAGACACAAAGCAAGCAATGTGACTGTGTATCAGGAAAATGTGACAGAGTTCAGGAGGGTCAGGAACGATCTCCACTTGCATTGAGACTGAAAGGCGAATTGGGATTGAACAGCAAAGGTGGACGAGTGACCGCGTGGAAGGGGGAAAAGGGCAGACAAAGAACATGCCAGATTGAAGCCAGGCCAGGTGGTACATGCCTATAATCCCGGCACTCTAGAAGGCTGAGGCAGGAGGACTGAACGTTTGAGCCCAGCCTGGGCAATTTAACAATTTAGTGAGATCCTACCTCAAAATTTTAAAAATTTAAAATGGTCTGGGAATATGGCTCAGTGCAAAGGCCCTTAGTTCAATCACCAGTACCTAAATTGATAAATAAACAGATTTTTAATTTTAATAATAAAAAGAACATTCCAGACTGAGAAAACCTTACACACAAAGAGTAGAAATGGGTAGACATTTTTCAATGTCTTGGAAAAACTCAGTGAAGACCATTTAACCTGGAAGAGAGAGAGAGAGAGAAACAGAGAGAGAGACTCAGAGACAGAAACAGAGAGAGCAAGCAGGCCCTGAAGCTATAAGACCCCTAAGCCATCAAGAGGACTTTGAATTTTATCCCAAAAGAAATCAAGAGCTAGCCAACATAACTGTATTTCTCAAAAATATGATTAGACTGGTGCTGGGGTATAGCTCAGTGGTAGAGCTATGCTTAGCATGCACAATGCCCTGTGTTCACTATCTAGCATCACACACCTCAGAATAGAAACATCTACACTCTCTCCTGAACAAACTCCACAAAACACTGCTAAACATATTTTCAAATGAAATGTATCAGTGCAGGTAATAAATAGAGATGATGGATAGATGGGTAGATAGGCAGACAGACAGACAGACAGAGAGTTCTATTAAGAGGCCAAAACATTTGATGAAATTCTGAAGAAGTGAGCAAGCAGAATCTGGCACACAGAGAAATATAGCTAAAAGAGATCACAAGTGCTAGCTCCTTTGCAGCTTTGTTTTGATACCTTTGAAAAGAGGCAGAGTTTGGTGGTCCTGACACGCTTCATTCAGAGTGACACAGATTTTACAGGTTCCACACCTGGCAGATTACCATGCAAAGAGATCGTTAAAATTCAGAAATGTACTTTTCTCTTATTTTATTTTATTTACTTTTTTGCAGTGCTGGGAATCAAACCCAGGACCTTTTTCAGGCTAGGCAAGTGCTCTACCACTGAACTATATTCTAGCCCCTGCTATTTTATTATTGATGGTTTTTTTCCTCTTTTAGCTTTTCAGAAATTTTATTTATTCAGGGAAAAAAAATATGTGTTGAACATTTACTTGTTTTGTGGAAATCCTGCAACACAAATAACCAAGTCAACCTCTGTTACTTCTGCTTGCAGGAAACTGGTAAATACAAACAATGTGTTAATGCTTCTACTCGAGAAGAGTGCAACTGCACAAATGAGCAGAAATTTTCACATGCTGTTGCTTTCTCGGATTGCAAAGAAAAAGTAAGATTTTTTTTTAAATTAAGTCAGAGTGCTTTCATGTTAATATGATTTGGAAATGTGCCTTTTGGTTAAACATGAAAAATCAGCTGGGGATTTAGCTCAGTGGTTAGAGTGCTTGCCTTGTCAGCACAAGGCCCTGAGTTCAATCCCCAGCACCAAAAAAAAAAAAAAAAAAAAAAAAAAAAACAGACATAGAAATAATGTATATTAAGACGTAGGACTAAATATAACACAGAGCTAAAAAAGATCTGGATTTAAATGTACCCGATGAGTTCATTAAACTCATCTGTAAAATATAAAAATACCTGCACTGCCCTATGAATTTCACGAGATCCTTATGAAGATACACACATAGCCCGGCATGGTGTTGCATGCCTGTAAACCCAGCACCCAGGAAGCTGAAGCAGGAGGATCAATGCTCAGCCAAGGCCAGCTTGAGCCGCATAGTGTGTGTTCAAGGTCAGCCTGAACCACATGGCAAAACCGTGTCTCAAAAAACCAAAAGGAGAGAGGGAGAGAGAGATAGAGAGAGAGAGAGAGAGAGGAAGGAAGGAAAGAAGGAAGGAAGGAAGAAAGGAAGGAAGGAAGGAAGGAAGGAAGGAAGGAAGGAAGGAAGGAAGGAAGGTCGGCAGACACACCACTATATGAAAGCAATTTGTAACCTGTAATATACTATATCCAATGTTGGTGAATACTGAGGATCTGATGTGTGTCAGGGTCCTGTAATACAGTAGTTGAAGTCCATGTAAACAAAGAGTTCAATCAGGTGATAATAACAAATAAAAGACAGTATAATATGTGTTGGTTAAGAGAACAAGTTCAGTATCAAATAATACTTCATTTTATTAGTATTAATGCATCCAAAGCCCATCAAATTAATGTTGGTGTTTGCATTAGCAGAATCACATGTGCAGTTCATATAATTTTCAAGGAGATCCATTTCAAAGGCCTTGTAAGACATTATATATAAAGTCTATATGTTTTATATAGGCAATATGACTATATATGACTATACGACTATATAAGATACATAGACTGTATATATATTACTATTACATATATAGTCTTATTTTAGGTGATTTTATATGTATAATATAGGGTTGGGCAGGGAGTCAGCATTCAGTAAATTACTAGGGTTTTTAGTATATACCCCTTGCTGAATTAAAATAGTAGTTCTTTGTTACTAGCTACTCAATATTGCTTTAAGCATTCTCCATGATTTATTCCAGTTAATTTGAGTCATAGAGAAACCAGACAACTTGCCAAAAATCTATTAATAAGCATTGAAGCCAGGCGTGGTGGTTCACATCTGTAATCCCAGCTTTTGGGAGGCTGAGGCAGGAGGATTGCCACATATTCAAGGCCAGACTGGACTACATAGTGAGCTCAAAGCCAGCCTGAACTACACAGTGAGACTGTGTCTCAAAAAATAAAAAACAGGGTTGGGGATTTAGCTCAGTGGTAAAGCACTTGCCTAGCAAGCACAAGGCCCTGAGTTCGATCCCCAGCACCAAAAAAAAAAAAAAGGGAAAAAAAAAAAAAACCAGCTGGGCGTGTTGGCACACACCTGTGATTCCAGCACTCAGGAGGCTGAGGCAGGAGGATTGCCACAAATTCAAGGC
>PVJO010024285.1:0-24623 GCA_004026905.1 Hystrix cristata | reverse complement strand
TGGGTATTGTTGGCTCTACTAGGTAGTGATGGCTTGGACCAGAAAAGAAAAAAAGAGGGGAAAAAAAAGAGAGAAACATTACTTGAGTTTCACCCTCTTGGTGCATGGGCAGAGCCGCCCCGGATGAGTCACACTGGAGTGCACAGACGAGCAAAACCTCCAAGTCCAGCAGGTTGATCTCTGTGTGGACTCTGGAGGAGGTGGAGCTGCCCCAGATCAGCCATCCTGGAGCTCGCAGACCAGCCAGCTCAAACCTCCAAGTCCAGCAGGTTGACCTTCGGGTGGTCTCTCTTGTTTTGTTTTTTGAGAGAAGGTTCCACTGTAGTTCAGGTTGGCCTTGAACTCACTATGTAGCCCAGGCTGACCTCTAATTTGTGCCAATCCTCCTCCCTCAGCCTTCTGAGTGCTGGGGTTACAGGTGTGCACCACCATACCTAGCTTCATATCCCATCATTCTTGCCACTTTCTGAGGCAGTTTGGAAGTCCTCTTTTGTGTCTTTATGAGATATGATGAAAAATAAAACGAATGCTGCTGCTGAATGCCATCCAGAAGAAATACATTATGGTGTGCCCTCTTCTACCTTATTCATTGGATCTGCCACTGTATGACTTGTGGATTTTTCCCAAAGTCAAAATGATTGTGAAAAGTAAATGTTTTGAATTGATTGAGGACATTGAGGCAGCCATGATAATGCAACTAAAGACATGAAAGAGGACTTGCAGAGGACTAAAGACTAAAGACATGAAAGAGGATTGATTTACAAATAGGAGGAATGATGGGATATGTGTGTTCAATGCAAGGGGGGAATATTCTGAGAGGAAGTAATGATATTGTGTATTTTATTGTAAAAAATATATTTAAACATTCTTATTTTTCAAACGCATTGCATAAGTAAATGAGTTACTGTACTTAAAGAATTTAGTGTTTGGTACATTGTGAGGACTTTGTAAATTTGGTTATTATTCTAAGTATGTTATTATTGACTTTAACAAAATTAATTTATAAGTTTATGCATCTGTACTTTTTTCTAGATATTCTGAAGCTTCCTTATGGGCCTTAGTGTTTATCTTTTTTTCACTTAATGGAACTGGCCCATTTGGTGGAGACAATATCCTTCACTTCAAAACATTTCAAAAATTTTTTGACAAATACTCCCCACCTGCATGCTGGATTTACTTTGTTTCTCTCACTTATTAGTCAAATATGTAACCTCAGAATAACTTTCTGAGTTTTTGAAAATTTGACTTTTTGACAGTTTTCCTTGCTTTCGTTTTCAAGCCTTTTATTAACAAATTTGGGTGGGGGAGAGCCACCATGTTTTTCATTTCTAACCAGCTCATTCACATCCAGTGCCCCAGTTCTTTCTTGGTTATATAGGTTTTCTTCTCCATGTATTAGTTCTGGGTTCTTTTTTTTTTTTTTAATAGTTCCTCTTTTAGAGGTATATGAGTACATGTAAGGATGATTTTATTTGCATCTTTGCCCATTTTTCACATAAGGCCTTTAAATGTTAATGGTCCTTGAGTATTCATTCAGAGTTGAGAGGAAAATACAATAAAGCTATTTGGCATCCTGTGTGTGGGTGGTATAGCTAGTGGGCTAGTGGACTTTGTGTCTTTACAGAATGATCTTAGGGAGAGAGACAACTGTATAGTTGGGGGCTGCCAGCATCTAGGCATTGCTCTCAGAGTTGGTAAAGTTTCACTAGGTGAGGCACATCCAGTTGAATGCCTGTAAATTTCCTCCTGTGACCAGCATACTGAGACCTGGGAGAGACAGAGACACAGAGAGAGGGGAGGGAAGGAGGGGGAGAGAGAGGGAAAGGGGCCCAGCTTGCCCAAGAGCTGGCATCTCTCTCTACTGATCGACAGAACTGAAACGGAACCCAGGAATACCCTCAGATTCTGTACTCTAACTACTATGCAGTTTGGCTTCCTGGAACACCAGTCCTGTTTTTAGCCCTTGTCATTGTCTTCATTTAGCCTGTGGTTCTCCGGGCTGTTTCCTATGGTTTACTTTGCCCAAAGAATAAACCTTCAGTGCTTTATGTTGATGGGGGAGAATTGCTTATCATATCTCTGATGGCTCTGTGGGAGGTGTCTGGGGGTGGGGGTGGGAGTAGGGGTGGGTACTCCAGGTTAAATTGTTCCATGGTTGGCTTTTCACCCAGCCCTTCTGGATTCACTTGATCTCAAGATGCCCCGCCCACAGTACCCTTAACCTTGTATCTTGCATCTCTTTAGGACTTTGTTTGTCCTTCCTCCATTCCTTTCTTTGGGAGTCTTCTGTCTTCAGGTGTTGTGGTTCAGGGCTATGGTTTTTAGTCTCATGGCACTGTTAGAACAGCGTTTGGGTTTTTTTTTTTTTTTTTTTTTTTTTTTTTTTTTTTTTTTTTTTTTTTTTTTTTTTTTTTTTTTTTTTTTTTTTTTTTTTTTTTTTTTTTTTTTTTTTTTTTTTTTTTTTTTTTTCGATTTTTTGGTTTTTGTTTTTTATGTGTTCTACCTCATTTTTCTTTTTTTTTTTTGTGGTGCCGGGGATCAAACTCAGGGCCTTGTGCTTGCAAGGCAAGCACTCTAATCACTGAGCTAAGTCCCCAGCCCTCTACCTCATTTTTAGGCGATTTCTAAGCAAAATATCAGAATCATCTTCATTTTGACACTTTGGTTCAGAAGTCCTCTGCATTTTTTTTAAAGGTTTGTAAATGTGTTAAAACAAAACAAAAACAATACTTAATGGAATTATATTTTATTAAGAAAATAGAAAATTTGTCAGAATAATGGCACTTTTCATTTTTTCCTTTAGGAATTTAACATTTTCTTCTCCTGATAGAAATAAATGATCATGTCTGAAAGTAATTTAGATAACACGGGAAAGTATTGTCTTCTGGGTGTAATTTTGCTGCAGAGAATGAGAGAGGAATAGGCAGTAATTTTTTTTGTAATAGCTTCCTAGGGAAAGCTGCTTCAGGCTGCATCCTGTCAAAATACGAGTGAAGGAGATAATTACTAATGTCTTGGAAAATAAATATTTCCTCAACTATATAATCCGTGTTTGTGGTAAATAGGTGAACCCTTATGGTTTCTTGAACCAGACTGCTTAGGTTTGAACTGCACTTGCTGTGTAATTTGAGATGAGTTAACTTTTCCTCCACATCATATAGCCACATTATTTGTAAGGGAGTGGTAACATCTGCCTCCTGAAGTGGCTGTGGTGGATGCAAAGATGTGATCCATAGGGAGTGGGCATCACAGCCCCTGAATCAGAAGTGTTCATTCTGGCTAATTATTACCAGACTCTGTCATTCTTGGGTTTTTCTCTCATCTGCATTTCCTCCCAGTGCAGTCTTGGCTTTTCTGCTGAGGTGTGGCCTCCTGGTTGTTAAATATGAGAAGGGAATGTGAGGTGGGAGGCGGGTAAGGGGTTATAGCAGCCAGATGGGAGGTGTCCCACCTGGGAGGGAGGCTGGGCTCCTGCTTCTGTCTGTCTGTCTGTTTCTATATCTCTCTATTACGGTCTGTGTCTAGATGTCCCCCCAAAGCCTCATGTGATCTAGAGTGTGTGATTACATCCATGATTGGTTTGGCATAGTTCTGCTGGGATCAAGGATGTGATACTAGGATTAAAGGCACTAGGATTAAGGGTGGGAATGATATTGGTCAGGAGCCTGCAGTGCTCTAAATTTCCAGGTTCTTGTTTGTCACAGACAGAATTGAACATATGATTTGTTTTTTTGTTTGTTTGTTTTTTTGAACGTATGATTTGAATGTGGTGGGAAAGTTTATTTATATAGCAAAAAGAAAGAGAAAAGATACTGGCTCTGCCATGTGAATGAAATAGCAGCTGGACAGTTAGGCTGCCCAAAGTGGGAGGGGGCTAGGGAACAAGCTAAGGACAGAGTGGAAGAAGATAGAGCATGGGATTAGGGAGCAGGAGAGTAAGAGAGCAAGGGGGAGAGAGACCTTGTGGTATTGTTTCTATTTATCTCATCCCAGTTCTACTGAGAATTTCTCAGTCCTGTGAGAAGAGGGCATTTGAATTTGGCGCCCAGGATGATGTCAAGTATAGGCTACTCCCTTAGGTCACGCCCTGCTCCTACCTCAGTAGTGCTACCTACCCTACAGCCCATAGCCTGGATAAGATGTAAGAATGTAAAGGACAGAAAGAGGCTTGTCTACCTGCCAATGCTTGCATCCCCATGCTTACCTTGCTGCCTTCTACCTGTCTGGCATATCACCCTGCTTTGAATCCAGCTGATTGTGAACTAAAACCTCTAGGAACTGTAAGCCAGATAAACCTTTTCCCTTTTAACTTTGAGTGTCCGGTTTCTTGTCTCAGCAATAAGGAAAAGTAACTAAGACACTATCTTACCTATCTGACAGGGTCTTGCTATGTAGTTCAGGCTGCCCTTGAACTCACTATGTAACCCTGGTGTTCCTCCTGCCTCAGCCTCCCAAGTGCTGAGATGACGTGTGTGTGCTGTCACTCCCAGCGTTCTTGTACTAGTTCTACCATAGATTTAGGATTCTGAGACAGTAGGCACCTCATGTGGGTTGCTTCTTTTTGTGCAGGGCACTCTTGATGGCATTTGTTTGTGCAGTTGCCTACTTCCACCCAAGCAGAAAGAATCTGATCTGTGACTTCACAGCTATCCATGGGCCTTTTAACAGTGAGGCTTGCAGGTCTAAAATGCAGAAATGGATCCTCCCATGGAGTAGGCATTGTATTTTACTAGGGTGTTTTTGTCTAGAAGTCAAAACCATTTTCCTGGGATATAGTATAGGGTGGAGTTAAGGAGGCGCTGGAAAGGAGAACATAAAAATCTGTACTGTGCAACAGTTTGGTATTTCCAGTTTGGTATTTCCACCCACACACTTGACTCTGAGCTTCCAAAACAAACAGGCCTGTGTGTTTTGCCTAAGATTATACTGCTGGGTGTTTTTATTGTACCTTCTGGCAACCTACATTTGGCATTTCTCCTTCATTGTTGCTGCTTTAGGGAATTCTTACTGACATGTGTTTTTTCCACTTGGCATGGTTAGATTTGGTCTACTAAACTACAGAGCAAACCGTCTATCCTAGGGACCTTTCTTTTGTCCTGAAATGTCCTCATATTCAGGTTCATTTCTATTCTCTCTTTTTCTTTCCTGTATACAATCCCTATAACAATGTGTAAAAGCAAAAACCAATTTTCTTCTGTTTTAGCTCTGTGCTTTCAGTACTTTCTTAAATTTTAGGATTTAAGATAGAGTTCATTAATCACAGAGTCTTAAAACAGAAAAGTTAACTTTGGAAACATCATTATTAGTAAGGTCTAGTTTGTAAACTCTTTAGTAGCAGAAATAAATACAGTTTTTAATGGATTTGTTTATTTCTTTTTCTTTTTGTGGTACGGGGGATTGAACCCAGGGTCTTTGTACTGAGCTACAACCCTGGCTCTTTGTAAATTTATTTTTTTTGTTTTGAGACAGAGTTTCACTAAATTACCCAGCTCGGGCTCAAATTTGCCATCCTCTTGCCTCAGCCTCCAGAGTGCAGAGAGTATAGTTGTGTGTGCCACCGCGCCCAATTTAATGGCTGTGTTTTATAAGATAATATGAGTTAGAGGAAAATGCTTTTATTCATACAGAAAACTAAAGTGTAAGAACTATCTGGTCTCTCCTTTTACTTGATGTTTTCACAATTTTAGCTTTTATTTTTTCCGGAAAATTCAATATAGATGGCATTTTTTTTATTATTTAGGGAATTATTTAACCTGAGCAGAGAACTCTTGTCTTCTCAGTTTTAACTTTTTCTTTTGCTTGATTATGCTTAAGAAAACCTAATTATCTGTTTTATTTTCAAGATTGAAATCACCTTAGGGGCGTCAGGATCTTTAATATGAACTGGCATTTTCCCTTAGTACTGAAATAACTTGTTTAAGAGATCAGCACCTCTTAAAATTAAAAAGATACTATATTTTTGTCAGCATTGTTCTGTAGAAATATAATGTTAACCACATATGTAGTATTAAATTTTAAGTAGGAACTGCTTTAAAAAATAAAAAAATAGGTAAAATAAATTTTAACGATATGTAACACAATATTTTCCTAGACTGATGATTCTTCCTAGAACTTCTTTTTTTTCTGTGTTGATTACAAAATGGTGATTTTTTAAGGCTAGGGTATGGCTAGTGGTAGGGTGCTTGCTTAGCATGTTTAGGGCCCTGGACTTAGATCCCAAGCACAAGGTGGGGGTGGGGCAGGTTATTTTCCAATTCCAGCACTCTGTTTATAGAATATTGGTAGCTTACAGAATGTGAATGAGAGCCCCCATTCTCCTCTGTTAATCTCTCCCAATTCCTTCATTTAGCCAATCATCTATTTACCTACCTATTATCAATAGGAACTTATGGGTTTCAATTTTCCTTGAATGATTATCATATATAAATATTTTCTTATTTCCTCTTTTTGTATTTGACAAAAGAGAGCACACGCTATATATTTTGCTGTTTTCATTTGACATCTGGAAATCTCCCCACATCGGTTCATGTGCATGCATGCATGTGTGCGTGTGTGTGTGAGAGAGAGAGAGTTACTGTGGATTGAATCCAAGGGCACTCTACCACTGAGGTAGATCGTCAGTCATTTTTTTATTTTTTATTTTGAGACAGGGTTTTGCCAGGTTGTCCAGGCAGGTCTTGAACTTGACAGTCCCCCTGCTTCAGCCTCCCAGGGGCTGGGATTACAGGCATGAACTTGCCCAGCTCCTCTTTTTTCTTAAATAGTGCATGTTGCTCCATAGTGTGTATGTATGACTCATAGTTTATTCAGCCAGTTTCTTACACTGGAATGTTTAGAGAGTTTCCTGTGTTTTGCAGTTACAAGTAATCCTGCAGTGCATAACTTGTGCATGTGTTGGAGGTGTATCTTCAAGGTAAATTCTTAAAAGTAAAGTTGCTGCACTGAAGTGTGAAGATATATATAGTTTTATTAGTTATTGCCAGATCCCCTTTCATAATTGATGAACCATTTTGCCTTTTCACCAGCTGCATATGAGAATACCTTTTCCTCCAATGGTTTCATCAACAAAATGTATCATCAAGCTTTAAAATATTTGCCCGGGCTGATAGAAGTGCCACGTCAGTGTGGTTTTAATTTGGATTTATCTTATGAGTAAACTTGTACTTCTTTTCAGATTTTTAACAGGCTTTTTTTTTCTCTTATGAATTGTGCTGTCACATCTTATAGCCATTTTTATGTAGGAATTTTGGTCACTTTACCTTCTGCAGATTTTATTTTAATTCATTAATTTTGGTACTGGGAATTGAACCCAGAGCCCTCAGCATGCTATGTATGCACTTCCACTGAGCTACACTCCCAGCCCCTACATTCTTCATATTTTAAGGTCTTTGTATATTGAAGATGTGAGTCCTTCATCTTTGACATATACTGTAAATATTTTCCACATTTGAGTACCATTTAATTTATGACTGCTTATTGCATCTATTGCCATGCCTATGGTTTTAAAAAATTATCTCGTCAAATGTATTAGTATATTTGTTGCAGCCAGATTTTGAGTGATAATTAGAAAGCCTTTTCCTACTTGTAGGTTATAGAAGAATTTACCTATATTTTTCTTTAGTTCAGAATAAGACTCTTAAAAGAATATTGCTGGTTTAAAAAAAAATCAGCATATACTTTGTACTCATTAAGGACTCTTTCATCCACGGCTTCCTTCCATCATGACAAATACTAATTAACTGCTCTTAGATGTACCAGGCAATCTATTTTAAAATTCCTTCTATAAACAGATAAAGAAAGAGAGATTACCATGTAGGTAAAGTTACAATTTAAGTTAGTGACAGAATTGGGAATATAAATATTTTTTTTCTCTTTGATTTTTTGTTCTATTTTGATTTAGTCCCTAAAACTAATCCTTTTTTATGACCTGCCTTCTTCCTTCCTTCCTACCTTCCTTCCTTCCTTCCTTTCTTCCTTTCTTCCTACCTTCCTTCCTTCCTTCCTCTCCCACCCCTTGTGTGTATTGAATCCAGGACCTTTGCACTGAGTTACATCCCCAGCCCTTTTTATTTATTTTAAAAAGACAGAGTCTTGCTAAGTTTTCCAGGGTGGCCAAAAACTCACAATCCTCTTGCCTTAGCTTCCTGTGTAGCTCTGTTAAATAGGTTGTTTAAGATAGTTTCTTTTTTACTTCATTGAGTGTTTTACTCTGGATCTAATCCATCAGTGTCTTAGGCATATGTTCATTTTACTGTAAAGCAGAGGTTATTTGGAATGAGAGGTTGCAGGCTGTAGCATTTCTAGCCTGTTCTCCTTATTTAGGTTGAGGAAATAGATCACAGGTACATCTCTGGGTGAAATGGGTGCAGGAATGAGAAACATTTCCTAGGTACGTTTCTGCAGTCAGATTTGTGTGAAAGACACTCCTCTGTTAATGACATTGTCCTTATCCAGAGGCTAAAAGACACCAGGTTCCCTTTTGGAATGGAAATAATACAGTAGTGAGTCATTTGCCCTCACCACCCAGAGGTATTGGAGATTGGACCAAGGCCTTTACTTTAAGGTACATTCCCAGTTCTTTTTTATTTTTTTTGAGACAAGTGATGTTACTAAGTTATCCCAGGCTGGGCTCGAACTTGAGCCTCTTTGCCTAGCTGATTAATTTGCTTTCAAAACATACACAATACAATACAAAGATGGAGTGAGGAGAACAATGTGTTGATGCTGAGCCATTGTCTCTTTAAACCCCCTGTGTTGTTGGACTGGAGACCAGTAAGAAGAACACGTGGATTCTCTTCTACCCTTCATAGTCACTGGGTTGGTGACTTTCAGTCAGCTACTTTCTGTTAATTTTCTTAATCTGAGAAATAATGTGTTCTCTATGAACTTTTTCAGCTCCAAAGTTCTAAATTTTTCTATTTCCTTTCATTTCCTACTTTTAGTATGTATGTTAGAACCCTCCAAAAGTCTAGCATTTTTAAGTCTTTTGTTTCTTTTTAATTTGATGTTTACATCACCAGGCAGCATGGTACACCCTTCTAGTCTCAACTTCGCAAAGGCAGAGGTGATTCCCTGAGCTCACAAGTTTTGAGATCAGCCTGGAGAACATAGTAAAACTAACTCTGAATCCCAAACAAAAACATTTATTTCCTTCTACAAATTTATCTTTGAATACTTAGTCTTAAGAGTATTGGTCAGAAGCTGGGTATGGTAGTGCATGCCTGTAATCTCAGCTCTCTGGGAGGCTGAAGCAGGAGGATCCCAAGTTTGAGCCCCATTTGGGAAGCTAAGCAATGTAGTGAGACTCTGTTTCAAAGTAAAAACATAAAACACTGGAGATGTAGCTCAGTGCAAAGACCCTGAGTTCAGTCTCCCGTACAAGTGTGGTAGGGAATTTGTCAGGTAAGTTGTTGGTATTGAGTATATTTGACGTTGTTATTTTTATTTGACGATAAGGCCCGTGAGAATAGAGAGTTGGCATTGACATTTTAATAGTGTATTTTGTCTTGAACTTGTTTAGTTCTAGAAGGGAAATCAGTTCTAGGATTTTTGTGACATCATGGGTAGTTCTTACTATTTCAGGTTTATTTTTGTATTGACCAGTAGCTTGGCTTGTTTTTATGGTCCTAAATTGTATGAACTCTTCCATAACTATGGCCAGAGGTCATGAGAATTCATTATTGGGTGAAAGAATTGGGTGAAAGAATGACTTGGTGCACAGGGATGCATCCTTACAACTTGAGAAACAACTCAGACTATGGTAATAAATCTATAGTGAAATGTATTAGCACTCCTCCCCCATGTTTGGTACTTGTACTCATACAATGGGAGTTCCTTCATGTCTGAAGAATGTAGAATCCAATTATTAAAAAGAAAATTCTTAGCTGGTAGGACATTTATTAGAAACATTTAGCTCTCTTGTTAAGCAGGCATCTTATTTTTTTAAAATGTGGAATAAGGAGCCAATTAAACTTTTGAAGATGTGACCCAGAGCCAGATTTCTTTTGATGTAACTCGTAACTGTTTGAAATGATCAAAAATAGAGAACTACTCCTCTTTTCACATGACAGTCATTGTGTATAATTTAACTTAATCTGGGATTTCAAGACTTTCCTGTAGTCTGGAGTTCATTTAAATTGTGTGGATTTATAATACTACAAATGCAAAGCTTCTTTTCTGGAATAGACTTATGCCTGCAAAGTCAACTTTTTGTATTTTTTTTCCTAATAAAGATGAGTGTATTGATTGTTTTACTGTTACTTAGATTGATTGATGATGGTGATGGTGGTGGTGGTGGTGGTGGTACTGGTACTGGGATTGTACCCAGGGCTTTCTTCATGATCCCCAAGTCCTTTTTTGATTTTACTTTTGAATCAGGATCTCACTAGGTTGCTAAATTGGCAGGTTTTCCAGACTGGGCTCAAACTTGTGATACTCCTGCCTTAGCCTCCCAGAGCTGGTATTACAGGCATATGCCATTATGCCCAGCTAGTGTTACCATCTTTTAAAATAAAAATATGTATGTAAAATGTTTCAATTTCTGGTTTTCATTCAGCTGATTTGAAAAAAAGTCAGCTTTTATGTGTTACTACCATGCTAAGTGCTAGGTTTACAAGGGTGAGCAAAATGAATACAGATTTTATTAATTATGTTGTACTTGGTTAAAAGCACAAAACACTTAAATTGGTTTAAAAAACTGATGAAAGAAATGTATTGGCTCTTAGAACTAAAAGCATTCAGAGAATATTAGGTTTTATCTATTAGGACCTAGTCTATCTTACTGCTTCTGTCTGTTGGCTTGCTCTCAGGCAGGCTGTTTTATTGCTCCTGGTAACCTCAGGCTGTCTCTTGACTCTCAATCCAATAGTAAAAGAGACTACTCTTCCTTTAATAGATTGTGCTGAGTTTATTATGGCTCTAGTTATATGAAACCAGTCATGTCTTGGAACCTGAACCAGTCTCAGGTCCAAGGAAGGCAGTGCTCTGATTGGCCAGGTTTGATCCATGTGTAAGATGGATGAGTTGTCCCTCTTCAAGTATGTAGACTGGGAATAGAGAATGATAGTCTCCTGAGGGAAAAATCAAGGTTCTGCATTAAGATTAGGGAATGAGTGGAGTGCTTGTCATAAGATAACCATGGTTGCTGGGTGTGTTGGCACACACCTGTAATGCCAGCACTTGGGAGGGTGAGGCAGGAGGATCGCGAGTTTGAGGCCAACCTGGGCTACATAATGAGTTCAAGACATAGCAAGACCCTGAACTGAAATAGCAAGACCCTGTCTCAAAAAAAGGGGCGGGGAGGGGTAACAAAAATCTGTTGTCTAGAGCCTCTGCTTCTATGCAGCCCACAACAGCTTTGTGGAAGAAGACAGAAGTTAGCCAGCAGTAACAACCAAAGGTTGTTCCTGTGATCAAGCATATATAGGCTGCCTGGGGAGCATGTGAATGGGGAACTTCCATACAAGTCATACTTTGAATTATAATGAATAACAATAAAAAGTGAATACTTAAAATTACAGGCTTAGAGACAGCATGATTTGATGAATATAACATTTGCAGTTAATCTTATTTTGGGCCTTCTCGTGCAGCAAACTTAGTGAAATGCATGTGTCATTCAGCACTGAGCAGATCTTTGTGGGTCAGGTCTATGCTACAAAGCATTGGCTGAGGTGCAGATTGCTTCAAGGTTGAACAATGACCATTTCATGTCTGCATCCATGGAGAATTTAGCACCACACATTTCCATAACAGGGATGGATTTGACATCTGTGACACTGAGCTAGCTGTATTGCACCTTCACTGGGGAATAGAGAAGCTTGCAGGCTAGACGGTGAACTTAGTCTGGGGACCCAGATCACTACTCTGGGAGAGCCAGGACCAGAGAGGGACCAGATGGGTTTAGGAGTCAGAGGTGGGGAGGGGAGGGTACTCGGGCTGTATGAGGGTGCACAGTTATGAGCAGCCCCAGAAGTTTAGTGTCATATATGTCATACACAGACACCTGTATGTGTAGGATCACAGAACATTACCTCAATAACACAGCTTTCCATATAGGCCTTGATTATGGCAGAGATTTGTCCTGGTTCTGTGGAGCATTGCCTTTGTCTGCAAAACTCCCCTTGTGTTCATACCTGATGATTGCTCTTCTCATGCAGGTACAAGCTCTCCTGGGTGGGTATTGCCTATGTCCAGGTGGAGGACTGAGTCCCAAGAAGGTTGTGTGTGTGTGTGTGTGTGTGTGTGTGTGTGTGTGTGTGTGTGGCAGTGGGAGGGGGTTCCTCAAGTTCAGGTGTAGGGGTCTGAGTCCTGAGAGGGACATGGAACTCAGGTGGATGGCGTTGCCATGCTCAGGTGTAGAACTGAGTCCCGAGACGGTCTTGGAGCTCAGGGTACACCAATACAGAGGCCTAGTTTATGTGGCTCTGTTCCTGAGAGGTGAGCGATGCTTATTGTGTAGACAGTGCAGCATATTCAAGACCTGCGATTTCATTTGGTGGAATGTACCGTCACTTGGTAATTTGGTGACTAGTGAAGATGCATGTTGTGGGGAAGGAATTATCAGAATTGTTTTGTAATTAGCCATCAAAATAAATAAACCTAGTATGGAACTGTCGATGTTGAACTTCTAGGGCTGCTCATAACTGTGTACTAAATTAGGGCTTCATTGCTTCAGTTATATTGTATCCCTGAGTGAATCTCCTTTCACATGTGTTTGTTTTTGCATGTGTGCAGGGAGAGGGGCCATGGTTGTTGGCATTTTCTCTCTAGAAGAAGGTGGTGGCTCCACAATCGCCTGGACACATTCTCCAGACTGGGTACTACAAGCCCTTAGAGCCCTGGGGTTTCTGTGAAGATGTTTTGATATCCCTGCCATGCTCCTGATTCACCTTACCACCTGGAGTTCTCTTGTGATGTGCCCTCTCTCTCTATTGTACTAACTAGGATAAAAGGTGACTCTACTTAGTCTTGCCTTTTTCACAAAGAGTCCTGACCATTTGGACCTCACGCTCCCAGCTTTAGCAGCTTGCAGTCACTCATCATTTACTGTTTGTACCACTTGCTGGACGTATAACTTATTGCCATCTCTTACTGTTTTTAGGAATGTATACACATCTTGCTCCTGGTTTGTCAGTTGAATTAGAGCCTTTTAGGGAGCTCAGATGTCCCAAAAGTTGGTGCAGATAAAGTAAGACTGAAGGGTCAATGGATTTTACAGCTCTGTTGTAGTTAAGAGCATGCCTAAGAACCTGCTGTACTTTAAGAATATAATTTTACTTAAGGTGTTGCTTTTGTTTTGTTTTGTTTTGAGTGCTGGGGATTGAACTCAGGACCTTGTGCTTGCTACACAAGTGCTCTACCACTGAGCTAAATCTCCAACCTCTTTGTTTATTGTTTGTTTTGTTTTTGAGATAGGGTCTCACTATGTAGTTCAGACTTGGCCTTGAACTCACTATGTAGCCCAGGCTGGCCTCGAACTTGTGGCGATCCTCCTGCCTCAGCTTCCTGAGTGCTGAGATTACAGACCTGTGCACCACACCCAGGTATTTTTACTTAAGTTTTATTAACATGAGTCATATCTTTGCTTTCTTGTTCATTTGCACACATTTTGTATTTGAATCCTGAAAATTAGTGTTTTATTTATCACCCTGGGTTGTCTGTTGAGGAAAATATTTCCGTGTGGCTGATCCATTAAAAAATGTAATTACATAACCAACTTGGTAGCTTAAGCATTAAAAGTTACTAGAATAATGAAGCAACTAATTAGATGATCTAGGTGTTAGATTTTATATTTGATGCTTTCAGTTATCTGTATTTTTTGTTTTGTTTTGTTGGTACTGGGGATTGAACTCAAGGCCTTGTGCTTGCGAGGCATGCACTCTAACAACTGAGCTAAATCCCCAGCCCCTAGTTTTTGACCGTTTGAATGAGTGGATAAAAGGCACCATGTCATAAAGAACATAGAATTTGGAGTTAGACCTTGAATTGACTCTAAGATTATATCAGTCACTAGCAGTGTAATCTTCATTGTGGTTTCTTAGCAGTAAAAGCAGGGATGTAAAATCACATAGGGATATTGTGAGAAATAAGTATGATAATGTATGTTTATCTATATAAAATATCTGGTATAGTGTTTGATCCTGAGAAGATGCTCAGTAAATGGTAACTGCTAGGCTTCTTCTAGTGAACGATAGATTTAAAATAAATATATATTTTAATGCATATACATCGAAGTTTTATGTGTTGGTGCCAAGAATTAAATTTGGGGATACTTCTTCAAACTTATTCAGTATAATTATTGGCATAATGATTTGAAGTATGTATACTGTTGTTCCTCAGTATCTGCAAGAGATTGGTTCCAAGACTGTTCTCAGGTGCCAAATCCGTGGATGTTCAGGTTTCATATAAAACTATAGATTATCAATATGTATACATGTTCTAGTTCCATCGCTTATGGTCCTACTACTGACCCTGGCCTACGCTGCTACCACTTCTTGTTGGGTTCACTAACTGACCTTGGTCATCAGATTCTTTTCTGACTTTCCTTTAACCTGCATAGTGGTCAGAGTGATGATTTTTAGCTATCCAGAAACCCTCTCACCAGCCCTCTAACTTGATTAGCACTTCTTCAGTCTCTTGATTCCTTATTATGGCCTCTAGGCCCTTCGTGATTTCTGTGCCTCTGACTTCATTCTCTGTTCCTCTTTCTAAGGTGTGTCCTCCTACCTGCTGACCTTGCTGAAACAAGCCCAGCATACTTCTTCCTTGAGGCTGAGGTCTTGGTATTAGCTGTCTTGGCTGGTTGGTACCTTCCTGTCGCTTACATTTCACTTAAGATGATTTCTTCAGTAAGACCTTCCCCAGCCACTATGTTGTTACTTCAGCTTTCTTGCCTGTCATTATTACATTTTTTTCCTGAAAAAAAGTTTGGATTATATCAATTTCTAAGAATGTTAAGTGAAATAAGTCAGAAACATAAGCTCAAGTATTACATAGTTTCTCTTATATGAGAAACATAAATAAAGAACAAAGTAGAAGAGAGATAAATAGGAAATAGGGAGAGCTGTTCAAATACTTCCCCAAACTACAAATTCCATTGTTTTAAAAATATTTCAATATATATGCTAATTAGTTTCATTTGTACTAGTAGTTTATCTTAGTTTATTGAAAAGAAAGATTTGTGTTATGATCTGTTTCTTTTTTGTAAGAATCTTTTTGGTTTATATTTTGTACTCCAAGTAACTATTTTGAAAATAATAATTCACGTTGTGATAACTATTATTATTTTCTTAAGAAATTTTGTTTTATTTTTTCACAAAATGAAAAAAAAAGAATCTATAAGATTAGCTGGGCATGGTTGGCACATAGCTATACTCCCAGCTACTCAGGAGGCTGAGACAGCAGGAGGATCAGAAGTTCAAGGCCACCCTAGGCAACCTTGTCTTAAAATAAAAAGATATGGGGATATAGCTCAGCATTAGAGTACCTGCCTACCATGTGTGAGGCCCTGGCTTCAACCCTGGCTCTACAAAAAGAAAAGGAAAAGGAAGGATAAAACCCACAAGAAGTCTGTAATGTTTCTGAAATTGTTTATTTGATCAAATGCAAACTCCTGCTTGGGCTTTTCTTTCTTGATCTTATGCTTTCATCTGAACATTTATGTTTTACATATATTTCATTATGAATTATTCGTTCCCTTGCTAAGATGCTGTTTTCTAGTGACTGGTCACTTAAACAATATACACCTAAATGCATAAAATGTTATAAATGCCAAATGCTGACTCTGTGTTGTGGTTTGATCTTTATCAGTATCTATGTATGACTTTACAGAGTTCAGATGGGGCGCACTTGTCATTTGATACTTTGATTTGTGTTTTCATATACATTGGTCCCAATCCTATAGGCACCACTGAGGAAAACCCATCAAGTGATACAAGGTGGGAATTCCTGATTAAGTCCATTCTCTTATCCTGGAACTGTCTTCTGTTGTAGATCACAACTCAGTCTTTGTAATTCAGTTGAGTTTTTCTTACTCTTGTACTTTGTATTGTTTTGTTCCCCAGCTCCCTGTCAAGTCTGCCTTTGGCTAAGCCAGGGTTGGTGAGAGTGCTGGCTCTTGAAGATTGGGCCAGGCAACTCCTGTTTATGCAGATTAGCCAAAAGGAAGAGAATGGCTTGTTATTAATGTAATATTTTATTTATTTTATATTGCTCATTTACAAGTGGTTATTCTTCAGATATGAAGAAACACTAGTGACATTTCCTGGGAAACTCCAGGTAGATATGTTCTCTTTTATTACTATATTTTATAACTATTTACAGACATGACAAACTTTAATCACTCCATATAATTCAGGGATTGTCTGTATTGACAAAGCTGACGAATTTGTCATTTGTAATGCTTAAGTAGTACTTTTTTGTGTTGCTGTGCCATTATCTCTTTAAACATTCAGTCTCAGAAGTGTGATTCATAGGATTAACAACTTGAATAATTTAAATTTTTGCTGTACTTTTCCAGATTTCTTTTGAAAAGATTGGCAAAATGAGCACTTCTGTTTTTTTAAGCATTCTGGAATCTGGAAGTTTTGAATCCTACGAAATGTTGTTGTTGTAAATTAAGGGATGAAAGTAGTACTGTGTATCATTGTCTCACGTTTTGTTTCTTCATTTTTATGTTGACAGTTAAAGTAATATAAATTTGTCATTTAGATTGACCAATACTGGTTCTTTAATTTTAGGGAGGACAGTAAATTTTTATATGTGGTATTTATCATGTTCTCCCTATCCTTTAAAATACTTTTTTTTATGTTATTGAAAAAAATAGGGGTTTGGGATTTAGCTCAGTGGTAGAGTGCTTGCCTAGCAAGCGCAAGGCCCTGAGTTTGATCCCCAGCTCCCCCCAAAAAACCTTTCTACTTTAATCACCTATTCTGTGTTGCTAGTAGTCATATTATCTTTATTTGAAAGTTAAAATAAATTCAGAAACTTACTTATTTTAAATTTCATTCTTTTGGGGGGGTACTAGGGATCAAACTTGGGGCCTTTGCACTTGCTAGGCAAGCATTCTCATTCTGATTTAAGTAATAAAGGAAAGGCAAGTAAGAGTTTCTCATTTTAAAATATTCTTTGGCATTTATGTTTGCCTAATTTTTCTGATAGATTTTATTATTTTTTATTCCTAGTAGGGCTACAGAGAACAGGTTCTAGCTGATAGAAAAGATTTCAGGCCCCAAATAAGAGTCAGTGAACTAAAAATCTTAGCTGGGATTGTGTTGCTGTGAAGTGTAGCTGGCCTTTTCCATCTCTCCAACCTCCTGACTCCAGTAAGTTACGCTGCTTCTTTCCCTTCCCTGCTTCTGAAAAGCTCTACTTTTTTTATAAGTATATATGTGCTTTTATATATATACTTACACTTTTTTTATTATACTTATTTATATCAGGCCTACATATTAGTTGGGCACACACTGTTTTTTAGTATTCTAGATAGACTCTTTGCATCTCTTAATTTGTCTTTATTTCCCATAGGGTTTTATAATTTTCTTTAAATAGATTACTTACATTCCACTTTAAGTTAATTTTCCCATGTTACTCTTGTTACAGATGTGATTGCTTAATGATTTTGTTTTTTTTTCTATAGCTTTGTATAATTTCTTGAAATTCTGAAGCCATAGACAATCAGTATATTCAGTATGTATGTGTATTTTAATATTCCTTCTAAATTGAGGGGAACGTACTAGTAAAATTCTCAATGTGTTCTCTTCCGCAGTATCCAAAAATACCTTTCCTGCTTTCAGCTACAAGTTTACAGCTTCATTCATTAATTCAGTTGTATCTATGGAATGCTATTTGTGGAGAGACAGATACTGAGTCTTAAAATACTGTACTGTACTACATTACTTGTTTGTTAATATCTTCAAATACAGTAGTATATATATCTTCTGTCTTTAAATTTCGATCCCTGTAAATCATTCTCAAAGTCCTTGCAGCCACAAAAGTGTGTTTCTGAAGACCGAAACAAAGTAAATTCTTTAATAAATACAAATCTTCACAGTAAAGCCTTTGACTTTGTGTAGGTGGAAATACATTGAGATTCCCTAATACGGTTTTTGTGTGTGCCCTTGTAAAGAAGTATCACAGAGCAGTGTCCTCAGTGAGTTAGCAGTAGCAGTTCTCTGGAACTTGCCTCTGGAGTTTTTTGAGGCCCTAGAGATGTTCTCTTCTAACATCAGCCTTGTCTGAAGGCCCTTGAGGATTGCCACCCAGCACTGCTTCCTCAGGAGCACCTTTGCAGTCTTGACCACTGTGCCTTAGAGAATTTCACTAGAGGATTATGTCCTTATTTTCTCTGGTATTTGTACTTGTCCTTGGGGAAAAGTATTTGGTAATTGTTAATCAACAGAAAAAATGAGTATAGCAGCTGAAATACGAGTAGCTTTTATGTGTTTTAATTTCTTTTAGTCCATCTCTAAGGCATTAGAAGATTGTCCAACTATGTGATGTCACCTCTGAGCAAGAGATGCCATGGGGGACACATTCTGTTGTACTGCACTGATGTTTTCCGTTATTTATTACCACATTTATAGACTGGCATCACCATGGGCAAATTCAAAGCTTCTCTATCTTTTGATAGAATTGGAATGTTTATAATAGGCACACTTAGCAAAATGTCACTTTTCTCTGATTTCATTGTTTAAACAAGAAAGTTTGTCAAGGTGATTTGGTTTGGTTTCTTTTTTTGGGGGGAGGTGCTAGGGATCAAACTCAGGGCCTTGCACTTGCTGGGCATGTGCTCTACCACTTGAGCTAAATCCCCAACCCGTCGAGGTGATTTGTTTCTTGACACATGTGAATAAAGGATAAACTATTTGCCCTCATGATGCTAATTGTCAAGTAATTAATTGCCGTAGAGTTAAGATAGGTAGTTGGGTAGAGGTGAGTTCTAGGTGTTTAGGAAGTAGTAAGGAGAAGAATGTGAGAGAACCCTTTAGAGGAGACCCACTGAATTATAAGCAGAAGGTGAATACGAATTGTGAGGAAATTTGTATGTAGACAAATCAGTGTGGTAGGAGAGGAAGCTGAAAGAGTAGATAGAACCTTGAATATCAAGTTAGGGACTATCTGGAGGTACGAAAGCAGAGGATGTCCTGATTTTCTCTTTTTTTCTACATTTTTAAAAGAAGTGCATATCAGTTATACACATTGAGCTTCATTTTGGCAGATTTGTGCATGCACCTAGCATCCTTTAATTATTCTCTACCACCATTTTCCTTGTCCTACCCTCCCTCCTAGTTTCACATTGGGGGGATTTCAGTGCTATAATGTATTTTGATTATGTTCATTTTCCCTCACACCTGCCCTTATACCCTTCCTACTCCCCTTATTCTTTCCCACTTCTCTAGTAATAAAATTCTCCTTTATACTTTCTTGTCATTTTTTTAGATTTCATACTTAGATAGAACATAAGATGTTTGTGTTTCTGAGTCTGGCTCATTTTGCTCAACGTGATCTTTATAGATCCATTCATCTTTCTGGAAATGACTAAAGTTTGTTCTTTTTATGGCTAAATAATACTCCTTTGTATGTACATACTATATTTTCTTTATCCATTCATCTGTTGATGGGCACCTAGGCTGGTTCCATGTATTGGGTATTGTGTATTGTACTAAAATAAATGTGGATATGTAGACATCCCTGTAGTGTGCTGACTTTAATTCCTTTGGGTATACACCATGGGATTGTATAGCTGGAATCAATTGGGTGCTCTATTTTTAGTTTTTTGAGGAATCTCCGTATTAATTCCCATAGTGGCTGTACTAATTTACTTTCCTGCCAGCAGTGATGAAGAGTTCCTTTTTCTCTGCATCTTTGACAACATTTGTTTTTGATATTCTTTTTTTTTTTTTTTAAGAACTTTTAACATTTAGTACATGTTTGCAGTACGTACAGTTTATAATCATTTTGGGAAGTGGGTACTCACTGTTTTTTGTGTTCTTACTGATAGCCACTCACTGGTGTGAGTGGTCATTTGTACCTCTTTTGAGAAATATCTTCTCACTTCTTGCACCCATTTATTAATTGGGCTATTTGATTTTTTTGGTGTTAAGTTTCTTCAGTATGTATGTATGTATGTATTTTTTGAGACAGGGTCTTGCTGTGTAGTTTAGGCCAGCCTTGAACTCGCTATGTAACTCTGGCTGGCTTCAGCCTCCCAAGTGCTGGGATTATAAGAGTGTGCCAACACACCCAGCTGAGTTACTTTATTTTTAATTGATTTGGGGACTTCTCTTTTTTTAATTTCAAGAAAAATAATATATATAGCTAAAATTTTCCTTTTTTGTGTGTGTGCAGTATTGGAGATTGAATGCAGGGCCTTTGCACTGAGCTACATCCCCTTTTTTTTGAGTTCCTGATGTATTCTAGATATTAATCCTCTGTCAGAAGACTAGCTAGCAAAGAGTTTCTTCTACTATTTAGACTATTTTTTTAACTTTTTGTTTCTCTCATTGTGCAGAAATTTTTTAATTTGACATAGTGCCATTATTGATTCTTACTAATATTTCCTGTGCTTTTGAAGTCGTGTTCAAGAAGTCTTTGCATATGACTCTCCTGATTTTATTTGCATTTACCTGAATTGGAGAAAAGAGACCAGGAGCTGGGACTTGAGGTGAAGGGCTTTTGCACGAATCTAGCCTGGGGATTTAGCTCAAGTGGTAGAGTGCTTGCCTAGCAAGCACAAGGCCCTAAGTTCGATCCCCAGCACCAAAAAAAAAAATAAATAAATAAAATATATATATATACACACACATATATATATATACACATATATATATATAGTAACACATACACTAGGTACTGTCAACTTTATGTAGTTGTGACTAAATACTGCATCTATGTGGTCATTTACTTTGCTTGTTGTTATATGTAAAAGGCACAGTGTACTATAGTATGTAAGTCTGTGTAATTTTGGATAAATTTTAATTAAAAAAAAATAATCTAGGCCCAGTGGTATGTTCAGGCCATAAGAATAAACAGAGATAGAGAGGATCGGGAGGAAAAAAGAATTGAGATGTGTTATATACATAGAGCAGTTCTTCACAATGAATGTAGTCATTATGTACTGCAAACAAGTACTCATAAAAGTTTTACAAAAAAATGAAGAGGGAACATTTGAAAGGTATGAAGGAAGTAAATTAATGGGATTACTGACAAGTTTGATATGGATAGAAAATAAAAATGTTAGATCCCAGAGTAACTCTTGAATTTGTGAGTGCACATCATTGACTTAATGAAAGAGACTTCATCTTGGGACATGTTGTATTTGATAATTAGGTGGGATATCTTTTCAACAACTACAGGGATGACTCTCGAGAACATACTATGTGAAAGAAGCTAGATATATAGCATTGCATATAATGCATAATTCTATTTATATACAATTCTGGAAAGATAGAAAGCAGATTGGTGATTGTCTTGGGCAGTTGAGTGGGTAAGGTACAAGAGTGTGGAATTTTGATTCTAGTGTTAGTTACTGGGGTATACATAAATGTGTCAAAATTCATTGTAATGTACACGTTGATTTGTGCATTTGTTATGTGGCAGTTATATGTCAATAAAGTTTATTTTAAAAAATTCAGATGCAAGAGATAAGAATTTGGGAGTTAGTAGTATTTAGCTCGTAGTTGAAATTCCAAGAGGTTGTCTAAGCCAAGTCTTCGTTTGAGACAGGGTCTCACTATGTAGTTCAGGCTGGCCTTGAAATTGCTGTGTAGTCTAGGCTGGCCTCGAACTTGCAATGATCCTCCTGCCTCAGCCTCCTGAGTGCTAGGATTACAGCCGTGTGCCACCACACCAGCTTTTAAACCAAGTCATATAGATGAGATGAGGACCAAAGAAAGAAATGTAGAGGAGTCCCAAACTTTAGGATAGAGGAGGAAGAGGAGCCTTTGAAGCTTTTGAATAGAGGAGTAGGTGAAGATATGAATCCAAGGAGAAGAACTTCATAAATGGAGGAGGTCTCAGACAAGGGCTATCAGATTTAGTTGTTTGAAGGTCATTCATTGTTTTTCCATCAGAGTTAGAGATTCAGCTATATACTTAGGAAGGAGGGTGAGGTTGTGTGTACCACCTAACCTAATTTAAGGTCTACTTCCCTAAGGTAAGTGACCCTTGATTGCCACATAGGAGTGCTCTGTGGATTAAATCAGAGAATTTGAATGAAGCTAAATATTTTAAATACCCAAATAGTAGTAGTTAATAATCCAGAGAAGCCCCTGACTTTCAGCCTTTCAGGGTTCTGCCACCCACAGATTTATTTTTCAGAATCTTTTCTGTGAAGCCGTGTGAGGGTAGAAGCAGGGAAGAGGGAGACAACTCTAGGGTTGAAAACTTTTGACACTTTTCAAACTAAAGACTTCTGTTATGTTACAGAAGTACAACTTTGAATAACAAAGTTGTTATGATGCAACTTTATGAGCTATTCCTAGAGGCAAACATGATTATTACGTGTGAATTTTAAGTGGACTCTGAATATTTTGCTCAGATCCTCTTCCCTTGCTTACGAAAGGCACTTTTCTAAAGAAACCCATTAGTCCTATTCCACACACATAATACTTTATTTAATTGAATTAGTCCCTTTGGAAGAAACTGAATAACATGGATTTATGGCTTATTTACATGGATTTATGGTTTGTTTAGGGCAGTTTGCAAAGGGAAGTTGGAAGTGACATGTTTGTGATGGATGTTCCTGTAGATAACAAGAAATGACAAAGGAATGTGTTGGTTTGGTAGTAAAGCAGGTAGCCTCTATGGGTTAGTTACAGCCACATCTGTTTATCCTTGGGCATAAGAAGATCTATGAGAAACATTCTGCCCTGAGAGAGATGTTACCTGAGGGTGGAGCCATGCTGATCTAGGCTGTGGAGCTGTGTTTCCAGGCATCTGTTAGCTGCATTCATTACATGAACTGCTTCTTTTCAACACAAATTCTTTCATGTTGAATGAGGAGAAAGAGGTGTCATATTTGGTCTTCACAAGGAAAGTCTACACCTGATTCATTTTTATTTGAATAGATTTCTTTGCCATCCATTCTCCTTCCATTTATCCAAAAGGAAATGGTGTCCCTCTTTGTTTTCAGTAGTAAGTATTGATGGAAATTGGGGGAAAGACATCCTCTCCCTTTCTTAAAGTAATCTTTCTTTGATAATTATTGTTGTATTCCTCAGCTGTGTTTTCAAGGGGAACTAATGTGATCTCAAACTAATAAATTGAACATTTTAAAACTCTCAGGTTAAATAGGGCCTGGCACAAAAAAGCTCACATTTGGTCCAGTTATATGTTGCCCATAGGTTTGCTTTTGGTTTGTTGTTCAGCTTTTGTCCTTAAGCTTGTTCATGCCACTGGTGACTTTGTAGGGCTTTACTTTTGGCTCTGACCTTGTAGGACTTACTGATGGGCCAGGCTGTGCTAAGGGTCAAAATTAATTCTTTTACTTCATTTTTTTTTCCTTCAAAAAATGTGAGGCTGGAGTAACCATAAATAGGACCAATTACTGATTGCTTGGCAGCACAAGGTATCTGGGGACTGAGAAGCAGCCATGCGCAGGCTCTCCAGCTTTGCTCTGGTGTCTCCCAGTCCATCTTGACATGTCTGCCAGAGATGCCAGATCCTTGAGAAAAACTTCCAAGAACTGACAGACCCTCGGCCCACTGTCCAGGTTGGTAGTCTTTGATAAGAATAATAGTGTCTGCTGGAAAGGATGTGTTTGTCATACACCATGTATTTTAAGAATTACTTTCCAGGTTGATCTAATTTCTGTGAATGGTGTAGGAAAAAAAGAATGTTGTTGGCTTGCAATGACAGCAGTTAGAATGTGGTATTCATGAAAAATTGTGTTCCATTACAAAGTGATTGCTATCAGTAACCAGAAAATTGGGTGAAAGGGCAAGAAAGAAATTCATTAATGTTTGTTTGACAGGTATTTGTTACTCAGATGTTTACTTAATGTTGAAAGGTGTTATGGTTTGTGTCTAGATGTCCCCCCAAAGCCTCATGTGGTAAGAGATAGCTGGATCTAGAGTGTGTGATTACTAAATTGATCCATTGATCGATTTGGTGTGGTTCTGCTGGGATCAAGGATGTGAGACTGAAATTGGGGGTGGGAGTGCGGGCCACCCTGGGGGCAGGTAGCCTAGATAAAAGATACAGGAAGAAGCTAACTAGCTGCTTGTTTGCATTGCTTATTTGCATACATTCCTTGCATTTTCCTCACTTTACTTTGCGGCCGACCGGCACGCCGCCCCGCCGCCTTGGACCCAGCGGACTATAGACTGAAACCTCTGCAGACTGTGAGCTAATAAACCTTTCTTCCCCTAACTTTGGGTGTCAAGTATTCTGTCCCAACAACAAGAGAAAAGTAACTAAAACAGAATTTGGTACCGGAGGAGTGGGGTCGTTGCTGGGACTATACTTGACCATGTGGTTTAGCAGCCTTTTGAGTTGGCTTGCGGGAAGGAGAAGAGTTAGGAAAACTTTGGAAATGAGGAAATTTGCTGGTACAGACCAGGCTCAGGAGGTTTCTGCTGGGAAGAAGGACTGCGTTGGCTGTTGGGCTCCAGACCATGTATGTT
>PVJO010024284.1:0-24527 GCA_004026905.1 Hystrix cristata | reverse complement strand
GGGGCGGAGGAGAGGGGGAGAACCAAGATGTACCATGTATAGGTACAGAATAAATGTAATGAATGTGATCAATGTATGTAGAATGTACCAATACATGCTCTTGGTTTAAAATAAAAAAAAAACAAAAAACAAACAAACAAAAAAAAACAGCCATACTATTGTATGAAGGTTCCTCAAACAATTAAACACAGATCTACCATACATTGTCTTTGGTATATACATTCAAAGGAATTGAAATCAGCATGCCAAAGAGATATCTACCCTACCTTGTTCATATCGGCATTATTTATGGTAGTCAAGGTACAGAATCAACCATCAATGAATGGACACTTAAAGAAAATGTAGTATACATACAAAATGGAATCCTATTTATTCTTAAGAAAGAAATATTTTCAACATGGATAAAAGTAGAAGATCTTATTCTCAATGAAATAAGCCCAGCATAGAAAGACAAATATTGTATGCCTTTATGTATATGTCAAATTTATAAATATCAATCCCATAGACACAGAATGGAAAGGTGGTTGCCAATTAATATTAATGTATTTTATATTCCAAAATTGTTAACACACATTAAAATATTATCACCACGTAAAAATGATAAATTGGGAAAGTGATAATTAGCTTGATTAATCTTTCTATAATGTATAGATACATGAAATATCACAGTGTACCCCTAAGTATACACAATTATTATTTGTCCATTAAGACCGATGAATAAAGAAGAATCTTAAAAATAAAATTGTTGATTAAAAGTTTAAAAGTATTTTTGATTTCTAATTAAAGAGGGCCAAATTGTCCCCATAGAGTTCATCTCACCTTATATTCTCATGGGACTTGTATGGATTTTAATGAGGATTTAAAAGGCATTTAAAGGTGAAGGGACATCAGTCGTAGATAACAAAGCCAGGTTTATTTCAAGACATTAAAGTCTTACAGACATCCAGAACAGACATTCAGAAGCAGAACATGACTGAGAAAAAGAGTTCTGGACCTGAAACTTTCTGAGTTTAACCTATTTTATCTCTCAGGGAATTGAAAAACTGTCATGCCTCATTTTCATCATTGCTCTTTGTTAATCCCCTACTTATGATTTACTGATGTATAAACAAAATAAAATGTTAATCTACTATGTATCTGTATAACATTATGCTTATTGTGATACACATCTACTCTCCCTGAGGTGTATTTCTGTTTAAATTCTGAACAAGGAAAATGGGAATCTCAGCCAATCTTATGGATAGTTTCCCCTTGTAATCAGTGTAGAGTGACATGTTGAAAAAGAGCTGAAATGAACCCTGAAACTAGGTTTAAGTAGAAACCAAAGATACGTGTATCTACTATAGTATAAAAATATCCACGCCGGCATCACTATTCTCCATCATTTTCTTCATCTGTAAGCTTTATTGAAGATATATTACACCTTATTAAGTTTTACTTTTCATGAGTGAAGCACAATTTTATGTCATATGTATCACTCATTTGCATTTATTTGGTGACTATAGTTTGTGGCCATTGTTTATTTATCTCTTGAGTTGTTAATGTTTTCCTGACTACTTTTTTTACATTTTTATGTATTCAGTAAATTAATCTTCTGTCTTATATATTAGTTCTGTTCTTTCCATTTTGCTGTCTTTCTTCTCACTATATGGTTATTTTTGATAGTCTCTAATTTGAAGTTTAATAGAGTCAAAGCTTCCATAATTTTCTTTTATTTGTTTTGATTGTGTTAATGCTGAACAAAGTTCTTCACATTTAAACATACGTAAATCTTTAATTACTCTTATTTTAGAAATTTTTAAAAATGACATGCAATTCTTTAATGTACTGAAAGAAACCTTGGGAAATTACATGATGTTCCACATAAATTTTCATTTTTTTCTTTTTTCCTCGTACTAACATTTTTTCTGTCTGAACAATCCATCTATTTAACATGTTAGGATATTTTAGTTTAGGGTGAACTATAGGGTTTTACGACATGATTAGATTTTCTTTTAAAAATTCTCCTTTGAAAAATAATGTGGAGAAAATATTGAATAGATGGGTGACAGCAGATACAGAAGGAGACTACTGGAATAGTCCAAGTAAGACTTTATGCATTTATGCGCTAAAGTAGTAGAAGTACACAGACAAATTAGAATTCTAATAGAGTCATAATAAGTGAGAATCTTTAGGACTTTGTAATTATAATTGCAGAAAAGGGCAGTTGCAAGGGGCAGGAGAATGAGATGATTTTAAGATTTATGGCTTTGGTGATTAAGTTGATCTAGAAGGAAAGATAATGAGTTAGTTGTGGTTGTGGTCATGGGCTTAGGCTATGAGCAGAAGACAGACAGATGGGTTTAGAATACCCAACCAGGAGATGAAAACCTGAATGCCAGCATCATACAAGCAGATGTAAACAACATTCATGTACCCGAGACTCTATCAAAGTTATAAGGAATAACTGAAGAAAGCCAGGAAGCCAAGAATGTGTCCCAGAGAGATATTGGCCTGCAGAGATTAAGACAATTAAAAAACAAAACAAAAAGAAAAAAAACAAAAGCAAAAACCAAACAGTACATTAGCGCTACGGACTGATGTGAGACAGGTCACAAAAGTCAGTGGAGACCGGCATTCAGGAAGAAGGGGTCGGTAGTATCAGGTACGAAGGCAAGTTCAGCAGGGTAATTGCTAGACCAGTGCAACATTTACTCGGTAAGATGGCACACACTAGTAATTTGGTCAAGAGCAGCTTCAGCAAAATGATATTATGCACAAGTAAGAGAGAGAAATGGGTGAAGCAGCCAAAGTTCCAACTGTTGAGATGAAATGGTAAGTAAATAAATATAGACAGTGCTGCAGGCTAGTGCATACGATTTCTAGACTATTAGCTTTAAAAAGCCTTTAAAAGAAAAATGCTGCTCAATAAAAAGAAGAGTACAGCTCATCTGGTGAAAGTGCAGTGGTAGAGAGGAGCAGCTGAGCACAGAGGTCAACATTTTGGCTAACTACTAGCTAGTGGTGTGGAAGAAATGCTGGACTGGAGCTGGGAGACCGGCCCCGGGAGACAGAGGGGTATGTCCTAACACACGTCCATATAAGGGTACAATTTCTTTTTCCAGGAGCAAGGAAGCTGAAATGAATGTTGCTTTGGTGATGAGAAAATGAGAAGCTAGAAAGGTAGGAAGCAACAGGTAGAGGACACGGTATGAGAGCTTAGATACTGGACATGGCAAAATGTTTTAGGATTATGAAGAAAGCTAGAGAAAGGAGCCAGGGATGGATTTTTATGATGGATGCTGAAGGTAAATGAAATGAAAAAGTTCAAGAAACAAAAAAGAATAATATATTTAACAAATTTTTTTTAAAATGAACATTGAAACATTCCAGATACTCCAAACAAACATGTTCTGTAAACATTTTATTACTGTAAATAATAACATAACTACTATTATCATTATGAATGATAAACTTAAAACTTCAGAGATCAAATTTAATGATAAATATTCTATTTATGAACATAGAACCAAACTACATAAGAAAAATGATACACATATATATGTATATCATATATTATAGCTTTTCACTTCAAAAATGTGATGGGTATGACTCAGTTAATGGTCACTGTTATAAAGCTAACAATTCAGCTCAAGATTTTTTTGGGGGGGTTGCTGCTCCGATTGAACTCAGGGATCTGACCTTGCTAGGCAAGCATTCTACCACTTAAGCTAAATCCCCAACCCCTCAGATCAAGGTTTTGGAAGGAGAAACAAAAAGGAAGTAGGTAAATTTCACCTTAAACTTGAGATTTAATTGGGGAATTCAATCTACTATATGATTATCATATATTTTCTAATAATTGCTTACATATATTTTTTTCTTAGCAAATTCTATGGCAAGAAGAACCATTTTAGTAAGTGCTCATTCAGAAAAGTGGAAATTATCTAGTATTTCTATCTCCATGTGACCAGGAGATCTAACTGAAAATGGAGAGAATGGATATTTCTAAGTGTTGGACATGTAGATGCTAATGACATGGGTAGTGATTATTTTCTAACTTCTTCATGTATTTTTCTCCCACACTGCAACTGTAGGGTGATGCACCAAACACAGATGGTTATGTTACAGATTCTATGGGCCAGTTTACCTTTGATAAAAATTGGTCTATTTATGACATATGGAAGTATAGAGAAGCATTATTCTTGTATAAATGAGTGCCTTTCTCAATGAAATCTGAATGTATGATATAAACTGAAAAAATAAATCCAAAGACTCAGATTGCAAAAGTTAAAATAAAGGGTGCTATTACTCCATTTAGTGCATCTTTCAAAGACGGAATATCTGTTGATTGTGATAGCAAAAAGCGGGGCCACAGTTGCATTCATTGTCCAGTGAGCTTGTCTACACAATTCAACCCACCGACAGCAATGAATGTTGATTGTGACCTTTTTAATTATAATCTCCACACAGGGATGAGAATGTTCTGATGGATTCTGCTTTGGTTTTCTGTCTTCAACAAATTCTGGGAGCCATGGAGTAGATGACGGTTGGCCATAGGGTACAATCAACGGTCGATGGTTTTGATTTTAATTCCAAACTCACCGACAGCGTTGAATGTTCACTGAAGCAACCTCTAAATTCAGAATTCTGCTGACTTTAAAGTTGCTGTAAGACTCTGAAGGGGGGTGGGAGACAGGGAAAAAAAACACATTAGCTATACATTTAATGCATTTTTTTTTATCAATTTCAAAAGAATAAAAAAGAAGGGTGATTCTTCCAACTAAGAGTTTGGCAAGTCTTCATGTAACATAATACGAGAGAAAGGATGTGTTTCTTTGAGTTAAGAAAAAGCCTATTGAGGCATAATCCCAAAGAGAGAATTATCTAACTGTTAAAGATGGGAAAGTTTGTTATTTGAAGTAATTCAAAGTATCAACTCAAAACATTATTTTATAATTTCAGTATTGGTATGCTTATAATATGTATACAGGTTACATGTAGGATATACTAAAATTAAACATAATTTCCTTATTTTTCTCAAACTAAATTACTGTCAGTATCACCCTTTTATATTTATTTATATCTAATATATTTGATTATGAAATAGGGTTTAAAATTAGTACTATTTCCTGAAAACAATCATATTTAGAAAATATAGAACAAATAATAAATGAAGAAACAAGCTCAATTCAATATTCTTAGTTTATGACACAAATATTTCACTAACATACTGAAAGGTAAATGAAATCTATGGATGCTACAAAAACTATTCGTTTTCAATTGTTATGGATATGAATTCCTAATATTTTTTATGGTTGGATAGGTAAGGCATACTTTTCGTATCTCCTTTTTGTAGGAATGTTTTACGAACAGTGCTTGTTTTTAAATTACTGTGAACTGTAATGAATATAGTTTATTAACAAAATTCGATTATTTTCTATCATCAAATAAAACAAAAGTCCTTTTGGATATTTCAAAACAGAATAGAAAGTTACTATTTCATACAATTAACTGCATTCAACATAGTTATAATTATCTGTTGATGAGACAACTCACCACAACTTGTAATACTACTCTACGATCTATTCAAGTCAATGCGATTATTTGTTAAATGATTAGAGTAATATGTATTCCAAGTTCTATACATTCTGATATTTCATTCACTTAGAACAGCACATTTAAAAACAATAATTTATTAATAGCTTCTAGACAAATTTTCCACAAGAGAAACATTCTCTGATTTTCAGGGGTAGTCAGGGACCGGTGACCTATGAAAGTATGTATTGAGGCAACAAAACCAGACATAGGCTATGAAACAGTGGTGAATCTGAATTTTGTAGCATTTGCTTCTTTTGAAATAAGCAATTTCCCTACAGAATACAACTCCTTAAAAGAATGCGCTATCAGTAGGCATTTCACTATTGCTGCTGGAAAGAACATCATCACGGGACAGAGGACTCATTTGTTTGCATTATCAATTACACCTGAGGGCAGCTTGCCCCAGTTTTGTTGCCTGTCTATTGTGGCGTAATTTCCAAGTCAATATACAACCATTTTCAATCATCCTATTCATCTCTTGCTACATCAGGCTAACATTTGAATAGCAGGAATGCTGTAATGAAAGACTCCAAACTGCCTATTGTGCCTCAACACAAAATATGCATTTAACCTACTAATAAGGAAAGCTCTAGGGCAGTTACAATCAATTACATGTTATTTGTTTTCCAAAACATATTCCTAGAATGTTTTTGTACAGTATAATTAAGTTAAACCTAAATTTTTCAAACTCTTAAAATAAAAGTCTTGAATATTATTAACATTCTTAAGCCTTACAATGATTCATTTCTAACAATAAGAAATTACATTAATCTTATTTATATGTACATAAAATAGAAATAGTAAGTGTAGTAATTAATTATTTCCTCTTTCTCAGGCATAAACTGAATGTATGTTTCAAATAGTCCTAGTTTGTTGACAGTGAAAAGCTCTTAATAGTCTAAATTCTGTACAATGGGAAGTAAGATCTGTATCCTAGCATCAAAGAAAAAGAAGAAACTTCAGGACTCTATTTTCTAAATTGCTTCTGTTCCATCCAAAAGCTGTTCTGCTTGTTGGTTCAACTTAATTTTCTATTAATTCACGTTAGCGTCATTTCATATCCCCTAATCCTCTCTCTTCCGCATCTTTATATTCACGACTTACTCCTTGGCTATAAATCATGTATCTTTAGAATAATGCTATTTAATAATACTTTGATTTTACATTTTCTGTTGGGAAGTGTTTGGTGTGATTTTTTTTTTTAGAATACAATGTTCATAATTCCAGAATTATAACTTGCTGTTAGTAATTTGCATTCTTGCACAGTTTTCTTTGAATGAAAAGAGACACAAGAAATGATCATTTATGGGCATCCCCCACACCCTTCCTTTTCATTTTGAGTTTGTGTGACAGGATAAGACTAATTTGAACGGAGGTCGAATTTATTTTAGCTTTTATTTCTCATCCCTAGGCCTGTGAGAACATTAAACATTTCAGTTTTGCTTAAGGTTAGTAGGTCATAAATAAACCAAAGCAATTTCTTTGCTTTGAGCAAGAGGGTCACAGAATGCACGAAATACCGCTTTTAAACAAAGCAAACTTTAACGTAAATTGACAGAGGAGGATGAAGAAGTAGTGCAATGTGCATCAGTGAAAGGCCATAGGGATTTGGGATGCTGAAGTTGTCTGTTTTAGAAATAGATTATATATCTTGTTTGATGACCTGTATTTAATCTAAGTGACTGCCTCTGCCAGTCCTTCTAGAGGGCAAGTGTGTGAAATAGAGCATCTCAGTGGCAGGCTCCAGCCCTTCCTCTGCCTGATGCCTTGACCTAAATTGGGTATGTGGGCACTGATCTGGACAAATCAGAGGGACTGAGAGTTTGCCATCACACTCCGTTTTATCCTTCATTCACATTCGTTAGCTGAAAGTTTTCAAGGCAGCACATACCTATGAAGAGATTTACAGTTTAATCAAGCAGCGAACCTTCACAAAATTAAGAAGTGAAACATATATATTTACCGTTTCCTCCCCCTTAAAGAAATAAAACTATCTCTGAAACTAATCCTAAGGGAAATTCAAGTTTCATTGGTAATTTGGGGTTCTGAGACCTCTTGCCTGTGTCCCTCTCCATGTTTTGGAGGATGCGTCCTCTCCACGGGGTGTGAAATTTCATGCAGTGTTTCAGCACCACTTTTACCTTCCACATACCACAGGTAAAGTGCCTAATACAGAATGTTCATTCTGGGTAATTGTAATTGCAATGACTGAGGGTTCTGGAAACTTTAGCAGGAGGAGCAACAGCATCAAAGAGGTCAGCGGACTGAATGCAAACAATAGCGAGCCAAGTTTAGTACTTGAACACGGATTTGCACTGAGCAGGAAGGAAAATGAGGGTAAGTCACACCAAAGCTTGGCTTTGATTAGACATCTTTTACTACTGAAATTCTGGCATCCCAGAGGGGACTGTAATTTTGTTTTCCGATAGCTTTGTAAGTACTGATAGCCCTTATTCCCATTGACAGCAAAAACAATCTGAAAACGTTCTGGTTTTCTCTCCCAGAAAACCATGAAAATGCATCTGCATTACTCATTCCATAAAATGTCCTATGAATTTACTTTGGAGAAAAATTTCCAGTACAACCTTGCACTGTAAGCAAAATTACCAGTGACTGAAGAAATCGATTGATTTAAAGTAGACATATTAACTAAATTTACATGCTAAAAAACCATATCATATATTAGAAATAAAGACAAATCATAATTTTTGTGCTGTTTACTAAAAACTAAGTATAAGCTCAAATATTTACATTTCAATAGAAAATACTAAAAAACACCAGAATTCCAACATGAATATCATTTTTAATAATAGTCTACAATTGTTGATGTTTTTGTTTATCCTTTTATTATCACTTGCTAGATGAAAACTTTTATCTCAGTAGATAATATATACACACAAACTCTTTATATATGTATAAAGCATTTCTGGGCGTGTGAATTGCCACAACTGAAAAGGTGCAGTTTATCAGGCTGCGCGAAACAATCAGTACACAAAAGAGCAAGGGAACCAAAGCAACCGACTTGGGTTCTTCCACTCACTGGCTCAGTTACATGAACTCTATGAGCTGTAGTTTTCTGGATAAAATATACATAATAAAATCATTCTCACACATACTAGTTTGATTTTTGAACAACCCTTTGTAATAGATATTCTGTAAAATATAATATGAAACTCATTATTTAAGGGACAGAGATTATATCCAGGTTTCCAAAACTTCTAAACAGTTTCTTCCCGCCAAAACAGCTGCTTTCATACGGACTTCTTTTTTAACGAGCCTCAAATATATGACTTTTTAAGAAATGGCGTAATACCATTCCCAGTAAGATACACTGTTCTGCGGCACGGCTTTCTTATCCGCTATGTGGTGGTGACTGACAGCCAGGAGAGCTCCTCCAAGGCAGGTTGTTTTGAAGACAGCTGATAGCTGCTTAAAAGTTACAATTCATCTTCAACCGTTCTAAAGTCAGGAGCCCTTAATTAACATTATGCAGATGTATGTTCAGGGTGCTTCTTCCTGATCATCTTTCAACACAGTTTCTTAATTTTCCCTATCTTGTAAATCATTTTAAATAAAATCAAGATGTCATTGGCTGTACATACAATTATATGCATTTAAATATTGTTGCATTTTTAGAAATTTATGAAATCCTCATTTAACTATATATTTCCAGGTTTATCTAACGGAAAATTATTCCAGGGTGTTTTTCCTCTGAAGGTTAGACTGCTACTTGAAACAAAAATGAAGAAAGTAAAGATGGAAGGAAGGAAGAAAGGAAGGACAGATAAAAATGTATATGTCACTCCATTTTCCCAAAGCGCATGAGCTTATAGTACACATAAATTATATTGTCCTCCTGAACTATTTCATTTTGAATAGAGAGCTAGTTTACAAGACAAAATTTTTAATAAAAATCTTTTTTATAGAAAGTATAATGATAGAGTGAAATTTAGAGTGAACTGAATATAACAAATAATTCAACTCATAGCTGAAGCTAGCACATTTTTTTACAATGAAGATCCACCATGTAAATACAGTAACCCTGTGCCAATACCATGGCAATAGGTGTTTATTTTTAGCAAAAAAAAAAAAAAAGTCATGACCTTGATCCGAGACTTTGCACTAATGGTTGATTAGTCCTGCAATTTAAAAAGAATAGAAATGCTGATTTATACTTGAAATAATTTTCAAGTATTAAAATTCCATGTAAATTCTACTATATTAGTAATAGTTGGTTTTATATTATTAAAATAAAAGTTAATCTTTGAAAACTAAGAGTAATAGGTGTTAGAAAATATGTATTTTTTCTGGAACAAACATACTATGTCTTTGAAAAGAAACAGATCCCTTACACAAATTGTTAAAAATTTCTCATGAACCAGACATAATGGTGCATGCCTGTAACACCAATACTTAGGGAGGCTGAGGCAGGATTGTAAGTTTGCCCTACGTGGGCAAGATGGTGAGCCTGTCTCAAAATAAAAGGAAAATAAAATAATTTTTTAATGTTCAACAAAAATGAAACATTTTAGGTTTTTAAAAGTTTCACGTGAAACAATGCAATATTATTTCATCATTATATCATGTTACCTTATAACAAAAGTGATTATAATTTTAAGAATATTAATAGTGTATTTCATGTTTTCTATGGTTCATTCAAAATTCAGTCTATAACTTAGAGTCTCCGAAACTTTTTAACTGCATTCTCCACTGCCTATTTTATTAGAACGCCCTACTATTTTGGGAAGATATCCTGGATGTATTTCTGGCTTCATAAATTATACAAGCATCTGTTCTTTCAATCAACTGTATGCCAAATGTTTTTTACATCAATTTGTGCCAAACAATGTATATAATACTGTTTTATTTCCCGTGAGATTTTACCAAGCTCTGAGTTTGTAATCAAGAAATGTTTGGATGATTAAGATGGTAGAAGAGGGATAAAAATTAAACAAAATGTGTTGTAAAGTAAGATGTGTGGGAAACTACTGAATTTATTAATAAAACAGTTCCATCTTTCCAGATATCTACTCTACATTGAAATTTTTAATGTGATTAGCAGAACCTGAGAAGATTTAAGTACAAATCTGCATCTCTATTAACATATTTCTTACCACTGTAATATTTAACATTGCATTTGGAAAATATGAAAATTTTAATTTTTTTAATCATGAGTTCTGATACACATTATATGGACTGTGGTTTATTCCAACAGAATTGCCTTTGTAAGAGCTAATTCTTTAAGAATGAATCATCTGGGCTGGGGATTTAGCTCAGGGGTTACAGTGCTTGCCTACCAAGTACAAGGCCCTGAGTTCAATCCCCAGCACTAAAAAAAAGAATGAATCATCTAAATAGACATGGATGTGCAAGGTCTTAAAAAACATCCCTAAAGTAACTAGCAGGTGACTTTCTCTCCACAGGTAACTGGTGGGCCAGAAAGGAGTTCAGCCCAAAGACACCATTACAGCTAAACATCATATTTCTCAATAAATCCTATGCAAATAAAATACCTTAGCTCAAGTAGTTTATCTAATATCTGTCATTATGCCATGTTTGAATTAACTGTCCAAAAGATTTATGCATTGATTTGGACTGTGATAAAAGACCTCTTCTATTACTGATACTGTAATTTTTATAGTCTCTATTTTTAAGTTTCCCTTAGTAAAATAGAATAATTACAGAAAACTTAGTTCTATTTCCTCCATTTTACATTAAAAAAGGAAAAAAACCAGTATTTAGTTATCAACCCACAGTAATTTTATCTAAAATATTTTAATAGTGCAGCATATTCCTTGAGTCACTGAAACTGGGTTGAAGAAAAAAGACTTTATTCAGATGTTATGCTGTGTTTCTACAAAAGAGGAACATGAGGATGTTCTTTATTAAATGTATATCATAATACAGATTTAAACAGCTCATTATACTCTTAATAATGTTTCTCCTCCAAAAACTCTACTTGAAAATTGTTACATGATGAAATATGTTTCTATTGATAGACAAAAATAAATTAGAAAGTAAGAAAATTTTCCTTCCATTCAAATGTCCAAATCTTCACTTTTGGGATGCTTTCTGCTTGATTTTACATATTTGCAGAAAATTGAATGACTTATGTTTTCAAAAGTACCTATGATAAATGGAAGTCTGTCCAGATTTGGAAGTAGACAATCTTTGATATTACTAGGTAAAAGCAGAAAACTGTGATTCAATTTAAGCAGTCTTAATGAATATATTGCATATAATATGACATATAACCTTCCCACCATTACTAATCCAGGTAGAAACCACCGGCTTTCTAGCAAAGACGTGGCACAATTGTACTATACTTTTCATAATTATTCCTTTTGGACCTAATTTACGAGCAACCTCTCTCCTGCATTAATTATAAATGCTTACTGGAAATCAATGCAGAGGAAAACTGATACAATCACCATTTGCAGAACTGTTTTCAACAATTTACGTACCATTAATAATAGAGTAATTTTATAGCTTACATTTTTTAATCCAAGAGAGTTTTAACTAGATCATCTGGAATCAAAGTCAGTTTGGGTGCTTTTTTAAATATCCCCTCCGAAACTCTAATTAAATACACTGCTCTTCCCAGTTTCCTGTCTTAAAACTGCTTTTAGTGCTGCTGGAAGCTGGCAAACAGCTGCAACATTCCAACCATGAAGCTAAAGCTTTTCAGCCATGAGTGAATCACACTGGAGCAAAGAGTTAAATTTCTTCTGGAAAAATACACAGAGCTTAGATTTTGAAAAATAAGCTCAGTTATCAAAAATTTCAGACACTAAGAGTATATATCCACAATTATATAAGTAGTGACTCACTAAACAAATGGGCATATCATACAGCCATAGGATGAAGAAGGAATTATTAATTCATAAAAAACTGAGTGACACACTCAAATTTGCATACAGATTCAAAAACTTTGCATAATTTTGTACAAGCTATGATAGGTATGGTTATAGAATTCTGTGGTCTCTATCCACCAAACCCCCTTTTTATTCATATATATATATGATATATTAATTTCTATTTTTAACATTTTATCACATATTTACTAAAGATAATTTTTTTTCAAAATTGTACCAGAAAACAATATAATTTATGTGCTGCAGATGTACTCTGAGACTTAAGGGCCATCTGATATTTTCAGCTGACTTTTAACATGAAGGAAGAATATGCTAGTGTAATAGATTCAAGACAAGTCCACCAAGAGAAGAGAAAATTCTAGTTTCAATGCTACATAATTTTCTCCATGAAAGACTTTCTAAAAATGAAAAAAAATAAATACCCTATGAATTTTACCAAAGTTTCTCTTTCTAGGTTGGTCTTTCTCAGTAGACAGTGAGATCCTTGGAATCAGAGTCCGTGGACCCCGAGGACCCTGATGTGTACCCCAGAATGCAGTGGGTGCTCCACATGTAATTTTTTCTTTCTTGATCTCCCGGCACACATACGTATCTGGATGCTCAACGTGGCAGTCTGTATGTCCTCTATTCCACCTTTATCTGACTTCATATGTAACAGTACAGAGCTCACTAACTTCCATCTTGGGGCCCCACCCTTCTGGATGCACGGGAATCTACAACCCAAGTCTTCGAACTTAGTCACTCACAGAAGTTCAGACATGGAGAAGTTTAAACACATTTAATGCTCATTATAGCAGCCTCCTCTACAATCACTAAAATATAGCAATACACAGAACCAAATTTTGAACAAATAATTGTTTTGTTCTTTAATAAGATGCTTTATTAAGTTAGGAATTGTATTCTTCTGCACAAATGGCCTGTATATTTTTTTCTAATGATATGCACAAAGTTATTCACATTTTTAAAACTTACATTTAAAAATTTTATTGGTCTTGAGGTACTTTTTGAGAAATCGTATACTTCCAATACTATTTGCATTTTTGAAAGTATTTTTATAGTATGTCTGTTATCAAGACACGTGGAAATTATATCTTAGGGCCCACACAGAACATATTTGCTAATTGTTCCAACTTTTACTTATTTTTACTTTTTTATTTTGAAGGACAAAAATGGGGAGAGTAGTGGAGGCACTAAAGAGTAGTAGACAAAACTCCTCCTTAGAAACGAGTTTATCTACTTCTGTTATTACCTAAACTTATCTTTAGTAGCGTGTTTCACCCCACCCAGGTATTGGAATAATTTAAGCACATATTTTTCACTCAGTCAGGCAAGTTCTGGTAAAACAAAACAAAACAAACACAAAAAAACTTATTTTCTCATCTAACTTTTTAAATAATTTCTGGTGTTGGCCGTTCAGGACAGACATCCAGTTAATTTTATTCTTCCCTGTTTCCCTGAAAGTAAGACCTAGGTAGAAAATAATCGGCATTGAAAACTAGAAATCAAAAACGCCAGCCTCAATCAGCCTGTCCTTGCCTTACCTGCCTTCCAGGGAATAACAACAGCAGGTCAGGCAATGACAGACTGGAACTGGGGTTTTGATCTCTAGTTTTCAAGGCTGATTGTTTTCTGGTTAAGTCTTATTTTTTTGGGAAACAGTTTCACGAAAATAACTTTCAGTAGTATCTAATTTTGCACAGATGTAAATTAGTCTGGTTTTTAAATTCTAGTCTTGTGAGCTACTTTGATCAGTTATTTTGTGTGCCAGACCTAGTAACATTAAGTGTTTTTCAGCTATTCTTAAAAATGGAACCATTCCCAAAGGATAGAAATTCTCTTATTTGAGTATCTTTAAGTGCAGGGTTAAAAAATGCCTATGACTGGATTTAAGACAATTCCAAAAATGTTTTGATCAGTGGCAGTGTCCCTGACTTGTGCCAGCTTTAAAAGCATTTAACTCCAAGAGGCAAATAGTGTTCAGATGTATGTATAAGGATATGTTTATCCAAAAGTCAGTCATATTAACATAAATATTGATATTTATATAAAATTCTCCACAAATGGAAAATTTGTTCTTTAGCCAAATGAAAGAAACCCAAAGCCTTCTTTACTTACTAGCTAAGAAGCTGCCAATTATAATATTCTTAAGGAGAAACGTTCTAAAATTCTTGTGTATTTTTATTGAAATAATTTTAACTGGAAGATATTTTCCTCAAAAGATACCAGTAGAAAGATCAATAAAAGCAAAATAATTTTGGAATCTTGTTATATTTTTCTTTTACTAAATTTGGCTTATGTCAATGTCTAAAAAATTGATAAATATTTCATTGACAAATAGCCTCTAGTTTCATAGCTCCGCGCAGCTTTCTCTTTGAGACAGCTATTTACACGGTAATGTGTGGCCATCATATTTTGCTTAAAAGTGCTCTCCTTAATGTTACATTGGATTTTGCTTATTGCTCAAATGAAGAAATTCTGACCCACAAAGAAACAAAAGGAATTACATAGTCACCTTAAAAATCTAAGCATCCCCAAAATAATTTCAAACATATTGATTGATTTAAATAATCCAGTTAGTTTCTCCTAAATATAAGTTGCTATATTTAACCTCAGAGCAGGCACATTTTATATGAGATTTACAAAGAAATTCTGTCATCCTGGAAATAAGGCCACAAAAATATATTATATTTCAGTCTATTTTTAGCTTTCATTTTCTGCTAAAAATTAGGGTAATATCCTCTTTTATATTTTTTATTTTATATTTTAACAAAAATTGTTTACTAAATATGAACTTTTAATCTAAATACACATTTGTAGTTTCTTTCACAGTCTCAATTCTATGTTTTATCTACTTTTGTTACAGTCAGGTGAATGACACAAAAATTTTGGCAAATAATACTGATTTTATATCCACAACTACAACAACAAAAATAACCCCACACCATTCTATGAACCCGTACAACAAGACTATATCTCTAATAAGCTAAATTAGCTTCACGAAATATCTTTTAAACACTTTTAATGTATCATCATTTACTTATACTAAACTGGAAACATTTGGGGCATTCAGAAAAATATTATCATTTCTTAGAGGTTAGAAAATTAATATCAAAAAGCTAAAAATATCCACCGGAGAAAAAGATATCAGCAAATAAGCTTTCATTGCTATTATAGGAAATACCTTGAGGCATATGGCAGAAGTAATGGAAAGGAGCTCAATTTTCCTCTCCCTTCAAATATAACCTTTTATTTTAGTTAAAGCTAATATAATGTTAAAAGTATAATTTTTGAAAGTCTCTACAGTTACTAAAGATATCTTATTGGAATGGGCAGTAAAATTTTAAAATTAGATATACTTTAATTATTAAACTTCGAATACTTAGGAATAATGGAATTTAAATATACACAACACACTGAGAAATTTAAAACAGATGTCACCTATAATTCAGTATATTTACATGCTTGTAAACAGCATGTGTTTCCAAAACATGACATTTCTTCTTAGGAAAGTAGTGTGTGTCCATTGGTTGATAGAGCTGGGAAAGGGCGAATACGTATTATTTAAAGTTCCACATTTGATGAAACTACATAAGCCTGAGTCTTTGCAATTATTCCAAGTGGGACAGAATGTTTCTATTTTCAGAAAGACATGAGTGAATGAAGTTTAATGATTTGCTTAAACTGGCCTATTTTATGCTTTTGTACATGTGCCACAGAATGTTTACTCAGGGTTCATTCCTTGTTTTTAATATTTTTAAGGATTCGAAAATCCTTAAACACATACCAGAGCTATTTTAAAGGGAATAAAGCTGAACTTGGAGGCTGCCTCGATTGTCTTCCTATAATTTGTTTTGGGATTCTTAAGAGAGTATGAGCAGGTAGTTGTAACAAAATCTTCCAAACATAAGGGAAGTCTTCAGAATCTGAATTACAAATTTCCAGTTAGGATAGCCCATTTTTTTTTCTTAGTTTTAGAAGCAAATTTGAAACCTCACGTACTCCTCTTCTGTTGCTCATTTAGAAATTTCACAGCAAAGCCCAAATACAAATAAATATTTTTTTGAAATCCCAACTTCCATGTAAAGTTGCCCTTGCTTAAATCTTTTTCTTAGTAAAGTGAAACAAGAATGAAAGAAAGAAAAGTAACAAGAAGGGGAAAAAGGGAGAAAGAAAGGGGAGCAGGGAGGGAATGAGGGAAAGAAAAAGAGATTTATAAAATGGGCATGGTGCCACTGTTACAGATGGGTACGGTTATACGCAGTCAGGAGAGCTCCATGAATATCAAGGGGGAGAAGGGCCAAAAGCAAGCTTGATTTGGAATCACCTCAACTTTTCTATTTTCTGAGATTCAGTTCCTGCATTAGATGATAGGATATTGTTTCTCTTGCATTAAGATGCAGTTACTGAGTGGAATCTTTCTTTTGTTCTTTAATGTCAATAATGACCTTCTTGAGATTCTATACATAAGCTGGGTTAGAATCGACTCTTGTTTTATTATACTCCTGGCAAAGTTTATATGTTTACAACAGGCTTCATTGAAGTTACGTATATAGTAATCAATAAGATCTGAAGTAAAGGAAAAGCCAACAAACCAATCTTTTAAAATTGCTTTATCTTTGCTGTCCTTCGTGAAACAATATTATACAAATTTATGGTTTAATTTTAGAGGATGGAAATATAAGGAGTAGATATCCAACGAGTAAAGTTTACTTATACTTGAGACAGAAACTATTTTGAATATAGATTAGTAGTTGAAAGTGAGTATAGATTTGGATTACTTTCCATTTAGTTCAAAACATAAATATGCACATTCTCTGATACAAAGAACTCTTAGGGAGTAGCTAAAATTAATAATTAATTCATAAATACGTGAAGAACATTATTCAAACTAATTCTACTTATTATATGGAATATTCTAAGATTATATTTCCAGTCAAAATAGAATATTACTTAAATTTCTGATGCTTTGTATTTTAATCACTCTGTCTAATTGAGTCACTTTATTCATAAAACAGGAAAAGAAGACAGAAAATATAAGTGACTTACCTAAACCTTGATAAAAATTTAAAGGCAGGGACAAGAGTCAGTGTATATCCCAGGGGCATTTCAAATGACCAGTTCCTCTTCTTGCTGGGGCTCAGCAGAGTGCATGGATCAGTCTAGAAGTTACTTTCCAACTTTCAAGACTGTGATTATTGCTCTAGCTCTTATTCCCTTTCTAAAATTCATTTTAGAAGTTAACTTTTATTTTGTTACAGTTCAGAGATAACACGCAGCATTTACAACGTTTCATCACAATAATACACATTGTCTCCTCTTTTCTTTTGCTTTTCTCTGGATTTTTTTCTTAACAAATGTTTTTAAGAAACTACAATTTCACAGTTCTTTTGGAACCCTGTTATCACACTGTTGCCACCTGAGAAGCAACATCTCCACCCAGCTCTTCCCTCCCTTCTCCCAGACAGCCACAGGCAAATACATTTGATCTCAAAATGTCATAAAATATAAATGTCCATTTTTTGTTTGTTTGAAGAGCAAAGATGCTTAATGGATTTTTTTTCCTGGGACAAAGAGTTAGTTGAATGCTTTATGCTTTGTGATAAGTAAAATCCTTCTTATCTCATTCTAAAACTTCTGAGTATTTTTCTTTCTTTCCTCCTCCGTTTTTCTCCATCTCTTTCCTCCTGCCTTCTCCCTCCTACCTCTCCTCTTGTCCTTCTTTTTCTTCTTCTTTCTTTCCTCTCTTTTGCTTCCTCTTTCTTCTTTGAAACATGTATTGGATTTTTCAATATTTGAAACGTAGGAGGATAAATAGACTCCAATATAGAAGTGACTATTGAAATAGATGTTGAACTTTAAAATCGTATTTTCTCAGTATCTTTTCATGACTAAACTGATACCCTAAACAAATGCAAGTTCTTCTAGACCACGTGAGAGACTGTAACATATAGATCCTTGGAGTTTTAAAAAGTAAAGCTATTCTAAGACTATTAAGCGATGGAAAATAAGAAGAGCGAAGCACATATATAAAACAAATTTTCCAAGTCCTTGTCTGGCCAGGTACGAAGCTCATTTCAGAAGTCTTAAGCTCTCTGAAGTCTGCATTTGTCAAACACGAGAAGCAGCCTGAAGGCCCATCCACACTTGCGGCAGAGTCCAGGCCCCGCGCCTGTCACCCCTGTATTACCAGGAGAATCCACAATCAGAAAAAAACGCTGCTTTATTTATTTATTTATTTTTGTATATAATTTTTTTTGATGAGATAATTTAGGACTTTCCTAGAAATAAATGAATTTCTGGGAGGCAAGTTTGTCTTTTGTAGTGTCTATATTTTTAAAAACAGTATTCATCATTAAAAATAATTTCCTTGCATCGTTACGTGAACTAAAGAAATGTAATCAGTAAAGGTCAGAGAGAATATACCCTTTTTCACGCTAAACGAATAGACCACGTTGAGAATCATTTCCTGTTCCTCTGAAACAGAACAGTCATGTTTTGCTCTGACAGCAGATCAGAGGACGGCCGCTGCTGACCCGTCCCGCGGCCTTTAACGAGCTTCGAAGACCTGAGCTGGCCGTGCTTGGTCACCAGCATCCAAGTGTGGGAGGTTTGTTCACCTCCTCGAGGGAGTGCAGACTGGGCCCCTGGGTGCTGCACACCTCGCAGGCCCCTGGGTGCTGCACACTGTGCAGGCCCCTGGCTGCTGCACACCTCGCAGGCCCCTGGGTGCTGCACACCTCGCAGACCCCTGGGTGCTGCACACCTCGCAGGCCCCTGGCTGCTGCACACTGTGCAGGCCCGGGGCTGGGAGAAGCAGCTGTAACCAGGCGGCTTTGTTTCATCTACGTGCTGTTCCAGGGCTGCTTAGCTCTCTGTGTTCAGGAGACAGCTTTAAGGTGACAGGGCCCACGACCACGGCAGGTCTTCTGTCTCAGGCTGTGCATTGTCCCCAGCCAGGCGTTTCTCTCAAGGAGGACGCGGCCCATAAATCAGAGACAGAAAGTCTGTCTCCGAGGGCTGGAGGTGCAGCTGAGAGCGTGGAGGAGCCATTGTCTGCAGCCCTCGGCTGTTGGGAGTGTGTGATTACACACTGGAAAAAACGCTAACCTCGCAGAGGCTCCAGCGCCTGAACTACACAGCGGCGATTAATTAGGGCAGCCGAAATTCAAAGTAGGGAAAGAATGAACAAGTTTTCAGAATGAATGGAATTAATTTATAATGTATAGTAGGCAGTCTGCCCGATACCTTTTGGACAAGTAAAATAATTAAGAGCCTACATATTCTACTAACTCTCTGTGAATTCCTTCAACGAATTTCTATAGCTTTTTGTGGAATTAAATATAGCATATGCCTTTTAACTGGACAAATAAAAGTCTGCTAAGCATATTGGATGCTCACTGACACAAAAACTGAACTAAGTAATGAAGTATAAGCATGACACCTAGTTTTATTTTTATTTATTTATTTTTGGTGCTGGGGATTGAAGTCAGGCCTTGAGACATCTAGTTTTAAAACCCCTCACTGACACAGTTTGAGTGTTTTGATACACAGCCTCTTCTTTCTGTGAGAAGAGCTGAAAGAGGTTCGCATGTCCTGCTGAAACGGCTATCATCTTTAAGACGAGAGACTAGATGATTTGAAAATTTTCTCTTCAAAAATGGCATATTTCCTACAAACTGAGAGAATGAGCGTGAATGTAGAAAATGATTAATAGAAAATCTTTGTGAATAATACCTATGTAAAGTGCAATGTTTAATTTTACCATTTACCTTAGGCTTAGGACGCATACAAAAATATACAGAATTTGGCTGGAGGTTATCAATAGCAGTAGATTATTTCCACCAAGAGAGGACACTTTACAGAGGTGAAATGACCTGGCTTGTATTTTGGTAAGTTTGTGAGATCAAAGAGTTGCTTAAAATAATTTCATGACGGTGACCAATTATTTTAAAAATTCAACTATATATTATAAAAGCACAATATAAGTGCAAAAAAATGCATACTGTAGGGCAAAATATTGCAGTTCCTATGAGTGTGGCTGCTACATGTGATGCACCTGTTAAAAAAGTAAGACTATCACCACTCTTTCATTAGTCTTTACATTCTCTTGAATAAACTTTCCATATGGCCCTTTTTGACCTAAATTGCTTTCTCTTCTATGTATTTCACTGTTATTATCATTAATCATATAATCGAGGAAGAAAATCAAGTGCTTATTTCTCTTTTCATTGCCCTCACTTGTAACTTCTAAATACAAACCAATTCATGGTGTATAATAAATGACTCACACTGAACACTGTGCACCTTCCAGTATTCTGCAATTTTCTCAACACTTCGACTTGGTAGACTGTCTTGTTATCAGACTCAAAGTCCTTACCAGATCTTCCCTGAACAATTTATTTCACTTCATCTCCTAACTCTCTTTGACTCACTTATTCTGCTTCAGTCACAAGGGCTTCCTTGATGTGGAAAGAGTCTGCCAAGTACAAGGTTGCCTCAGGGCCTTTGATCAGGCCTTTGTCTGTCTAGAATGTTTGACCAGTTGCTGGATTCATTATTTTACTTCATTCGTGTCTCCTCTCAAAAGTTACCTCCTCAGGCATTTCTTGCTACTCCCTATGAAAAAGTGCCCTCGTCATTATTTGTTTACTGTTTTATTTTGCTTAAATTGCAAATATAACTGCAAGACATTATACTAGATATTAATTTAGTCATTTAGTAAATCAATTACACATATCTCATACATTCCAGGCACTCTAGGATTTTTGGATATAGCAGAGAACAAAGTAGAATAATTTCTCCGCCCTCATGAAGTGTAAATTTTAGTGAGAAAAATGAAAAACAATAGAAACAAGTTAAAGATGTGGTATATTGGACTGTTATAAAGACTAAATATTGAAAAAGAAATAGAACAGGAATATGAGTTGAGAGTGAAGTTGAAATTTAAAGTAAGTAGACAGCGAAGATGACTCCTCACAAAAGATTTGAACGGACAGAGTTACTTAGACCTTTAATCATTTATAGGAAGAAAATTCCAGAAGAAGAGTACACAATTTGAGTTCTTTTTATGGTTTGTGCCTAAATGTCTCCCCAAAGCCTCATGTGGTCATGGGTGGGGCTTTTTCAGAAGTGGCTGGATCTAGAGTGTGTGATGCAGGATTAAGGGCATGTGGTTACTAAATCAGTCCACTGACTGGTTTGGCATCACCCAAACCCTGGCAGCCTGGATAAGATATAAGGCGCAGAAAGAAGCTCCTCAGGCCCATTTTGCTTCCCTCGCTCACCTTGCTGCCTTCTACCTGTCTGCCAGGCCACCCTGCCTTGTATCCAGCTAATTATGGACTGAAACCTGTACAAACTGTGAGCCAGATAAACCTTTCTTCCCTTATCTCTGGGAGTCAGGTGTTTTGTCCCAGTAACGAGAAAAGTGACTAGGACAGTTCTAGAGTCATTTCTCTCTGAAAGTAAGAACTCATGGTGTATAGACTAGAAAGCTGAACATAGACTCAAACTGATGGAAAAAGGAGAGATAAGAACTATTCTGGATTATCTACCTTTATTCTCATTCTTTTTTTAATACAGTGGATTGAACCCAGGGGTGTTCTAACATATCCCTAATCCTTTTAGTTTTATATTTTGAGATAGAGGTTGCTAAATTTCCCAGGTTGGCCTTGAATTTGTGATTCTCTTGCCTTAGTCTCCCTCTCCAAAGTGGCTGGGATTACAGGCATTCACCACCACGCCAGCCTTTATTTTCAACTGCAAATTTAGACTCAGAAAGATTAGAGAATTTCCCAGGAAGAGTCCAGAGGGCCTGAATCAAAGGCCGATGGGAACATCACAGTAGAGATTGGCAAGAGACGAATAGTTTGTCTTGGTCCTATCGTTTAGGACTATATGGCTTTGGGCAGTAGCTTTTACTCCGTACCTCAATTTCTTCAGTTGCAAAGTGAAAAGGCTGAGCTAGATATGCTTTAAAATTATTTTCTTTTTTTAAAGTCTTTTTGGGAAATTTTTAAAGATGGTTGCTGCATATATTTCTATAAATATTAACTCTCTGAAAAACACTTAGGCAAGTTTAACATTTTTTATGTTTGAATAGCTCTGATGGATTTGAATAATTTTTATCCACTAAAAAGATGACTAGAAACTATCCACAAATAGTAATGGAAGCATTCTGAGGAGAATGGATTTTTAAGACAAATTAACTGGGCATATCAATTAATATGTCAGGGAAATAGCATATAAATATAAGAATGGTGTGGCTAGAACACAAAGTGTATAGACACACAAGGAGGATGTTTGAAGTTGCTAAGTTTCCTGAGCTCTAAATTCATGAGCCCAGAAACCAGGAAACAAGTGTGGACCTAGTCTGGGAGTCCCCGGATCTACAGACAGTTTCTCCAGAGCCACAAGAGCGGTATGTATTTCCTGTGGTCAGTGATTCATCTCTAGGATGAAATAGATGAAAATAATTATTCCGTTTCTTATTCTAAGATATTTTCTTTGATATGAATTTTTACAAGGCAAAATGGAGAAGGAACAGATAAATCTTTAAAAAGTTACTGGAGTAAAAAATTACAAAGATGTAAAAATAACACTGGAAGACCTTCCTTCCTCTCTTCTACTTTCTACCCTGTTCTGGGATATTGTAGAGTGCAAAGCATATGGTGCCTGCTCTGGTTTTGCTTATCACTGAGAGGGAAATGACATTACATAAACATAGAAAGTTAATCTGAAAGTCACTTAACAATACATAAGTGTAAGACAGTAGAGTATTCTAAACTGAACATGGTCAATTTTAGAATTTACATGACAATGTCAACTATAGAAAATGAACGTAAGTTTCCTTGAAGTCACTGGTTCAGTGGTCAAGAAATTAAGGAACGACAAAAGCTGCTTATAGAAATGACCCTCCCACACACACTTAGGTTTTTCCTTCCTTCTCTCCCTCCCACCTCATCCTCCTCATTCTTATTTATGTTTTACAGCAGCCATCTGTGTGCAAATCCCAAAAAACTTCCTGGGATTCACCAACCATTGCATGATAATACATTTCTAGTGTTTCACGTGTAGGATAACCCATGTATAACCTTCATTTTAATTGGATACTATGTTTTCCCTCAGAATTGTTAGATACGATTCATATGTCAGCAACATATTAGTACATCTGTAATGTAGGGTATATAAAGGAGTTAAGATATAGTTTCCACCAATCGCCTATAAAAATGGACACAAAATATAGTAGAAATCCATCTCTGAAGAGGAGCGGAAAATAAAGAAATACGGCACATACAAAAATGTATAGAGGGCTGGGGATTTAGCTCAGTGATTAGAGTGCTTGCCTTGCAAGCACAAGGCCCTGAGTTCGATCCCCAGCACCACAAAAACAAAACAAACAAAAAAATCAACAACAACAAAAAATGTATAGATATGGAGAGACTTTGTCCATATTAGGAAACTGTATCTACTTTCAAAATTTAACATTTTAAATCAATTCATACAAAATAAATTTACTTACATTTAAATTTAAAGAAATTATGCCAAACCAAGCTACAATAAAGAAGTGACAGACATTTATAAATAACTGTAAAGCCGCCAATACATTCTATTCAAAAATAAAATTTGTTGTGACAGTGTTTGTTTCTGAAAAGCAAGAACTGATTACACTGATGACTTTAATGTATATACTTATATATGTATTAGTATATCTAGCTTAACATTTATCTGTACTATGATAAATGCATGTACACATATTTTTAAAATGATATTATAAACTTCTGTTAAGCAGTAAATGTTTTAGAAGTGAATAGGTCAATTACAAACTTTACTTTTTCTCTTCCCAACAGGGAGGTCATTTCGTGAGCGATGACACCCACAGAATCCCTCACTGTTTTCTATATTGCCTTTCCTTTTCTTAACTGACTACATACATCTTTGCCCTCGTAAGAGTTTAGAATTCATGTCTTAAGTACCTTGCTTAAGTTTTTAAAAGCATTCTGGGTTTCATTTTTTGTGTGTCTGTCTACAATAAATATTTAAAACTGAGAGAGAGAGTCATACTATTGACTC
>PVJO010024283.1:0-24621 GCA_004026905.1 Hystrix cristata | reverse complement strand
TGACTACATTATCAATCATAACCATTAATGTTAATGATCAATCATCAACAGATTTCATTCACTATTTTCTCTTGTTATATGCTTGATAGTGTCCATATAATAGCATATTTTTAAGTGACAGGGAAATAAATTTTCAAACAAAATATGCAAAACCACAGTAACGTACTGCAATTATGCATATGACTTTTTTTTAGGCAAAAGGATAATCCTTTCTTCTATGAAAGTTCAGAAATATAGGAATGAAAAGTCAAATCCTTCTCCAATCTTTATTTTCCCCATTTTGCCTTCAATTTACATGAGGATTTCAGGGGTTACCTAACTATTGTTAAAACATTGTTAAACATTGTTAAAAATTATTAATTTACTTCCAACATTTTTTTGGGGGAGCATAGTACTATCAGTTTAGAATATGATATCTATAACATGTTGTAATGTAGAAATACAAATATTTATAATTTGAAGATTTCTAGTAACTATATATAAAAGGTAGAAAATAAAGAGGTGAATTTAATATTTCACTTAACCCAGTGTACCCAAAATATTACTTCTACAAGCGATGAATATTAAATGGCTCAGAGCATCTCACGGCATCTCTGCTCCCCCTTTTTTCACACTCTAAATCTGATTTTACACTTACAAGTTTGTCAGTTGTAAGTAGGTGGTTTTCAAGTGCTAAGGACTCACAAGCGACTAGTGGCAACTGTAGAGTGTTGGACAGCTCAGACCTGCTATCTACTTCAGCTGAAATGGAAATATAAAGAGTACATTTTTTGTTTTAATTAATATTTTAAAATAATGGAAGTATAAGTATTTGTAAACTGAAAAGTGTTCAGTAAATACAAAGTAGTGTTTAAATTTTTGCCCAACTATAGTTTTTTTGCATGTTGTACTTCACTTCTACCAGCAGAGGGTGCTCGAAGCTGGCAAGACACCATTAACCTTGAGGCTCTCAGGCCCAGTGAGCTGAACCTCAACATGGGCTAGGTGACTTATCACACCTTATAAAAGTGATACTTTACCTGTAGGTGTAGTAGGTATGAACTATAGAAAATCTGAAGTTATCTATGAATAGTATTTAAGTAGTGCATCAATCACCAACCCAGCAAAATGGTCAAAAGTACGTTTTACTATGTTCTGTTCCAGGCTCTTCTCTGTACACAGACTTAATTATATATCACTGTAGTTACAGGAGGAAGAATGTGGGGTTCAGGGAGATTCGAGTGTGTTTAACAATCTTGGGAGTGAACCACTAGAGATGAGTTTGAGAAGAGTGGAGAGAAAGGGCATTATTGCTCAAATAGAATTCCTGATAAAGAGGGAAGCCAGGAACACAGAGTCATATTTCTTATAAACCTAGAACATAGACATATTGTGTATATGTGTATATAGGACAGACCGGCCTTATATAACATATTAAAGTGTATGTCGTATTTAGCATGAAGGAAGGAGAAAAGAGTATGGATGGACATAGATTTGGCAGCATGAAAGGATAGGTGTTGTGTTTTGTTTCATTTATTTTATTTTGTTTTGAGACAGGATGACAGTATCTGGCTGTGTGGCTCTTGCTGGTCTTGAAGTTGTGAGCTCAAATGATCCTCCTGACTCAGCCTTCCAAATAGCTATAACTACATACACTTGCCATTGTAACTAACCGGAAGTCCTATTCTCTCTCTCTCTCTCCCTCTCCTCCCCACCCCCCTTATTCTGCAATGCAGGGATTTCCCACACTGTAAACAAGAGAGTAAGTTTGGAAGTTTAAGGAATGTGATATGAGAAGTCAAGTTACAGTCTAAAATAGAATAATGGGATTTACAAGCTTGTGGAGAAAGGTGACAGTTAAGAAAAACGGCTGAGGAAAATGATGGAGGGCACTGGCTAGGAGCTGCTGAGCAGTGTAGGTGGAGCGCACAGCTGTGACTGGATTCTATACATTTATGGTGGCATCAATCTTCATGGTTGCTTGGTTTTCGGCAGCTGCATCAGCAACCCATATGTAGACGCAGAAGACATGACTGGCTGAAAGTGGTCCACTGTTGAGGTTTAGACGGGTCTGTGTTGTAGAAGGTCATGGGGCCAGAAAGCAAGGGGCTAAGGTGGAGCACCGTGAGAGCTTGCTACGGAAACAAGGGGTGAAACATGACGGAGAAGATCAGGGTGCAGGTGTCATGAAATGAGAAAGTTAGTCTAAGGGGTGGAATGTTCTGGTGAGTGTTATGGCTTGTGTCTGGATGTCCCCCGTGTGGTCATAGGTGAGGTGTCTTCAGAGGTGGCTGGTCTAGAGTGCGTGATTGCTAAGTTAGTCCACTGATCGGTTTGGCACAGTTCTGCTGGGATCAAGGATGTGATGCTAGGATTAAGGGTGGGAGTGCTACCCACCCTGAGGGCAGATAACCTGGTCAAAATGTACAGAAAGAGGCTGGTCTACCACCTTGCTCATTACCTTGCTTAATTTGCTGCCTTCTGCCTGTCTGCCAGGCTACACTGCCTTGACTCCGGCCGATTGTGAAGTGAACCCTCTACAAACTGTGAACTAAATAAACCTTTCTTCCCTTAACTCTGGGGGTCGGGTGTTTTGTCTCAGCAACAGGAGAAAAGTGGCTAAGTCAGAAACACAATATTTTAGACATGGAATAGGTTTTGAGCCTAGAAAGTAAATAACTGAAGTGGAGTTCAAGGAAAGACAAATGTATCTGAGGGGTAAGGATATGTATCTAAAGGTCACTAGAGTATCATTTCCACAGCCTTCAAGGCCCAAACCATGTACGGAGTCGCCATGAGATAGAATTGCGATGATATAAAAGAAACCAGATATGAGAAAATCAGCAATTTCACAAAGCTGATCTCCAAAGTAATCCTGCAGAGTCTGTGTATGTTTCTAAGCGATGGACTTGGCAATGAAACAAAGGATGTTAGCACAGAGTGAGAATACCCTGAAGATAAAGTACCTTGTACCTTGTACCTCGTACCTTGTGGCCAGATACCTTGTGGTTCAGGAGCATCGGTCAGATTCAGGTTAGAATTATGATTCTTGCTAGCTGTGTGGCTTGGGTAAAATTAAGTGCTGAAACGTAGTTTCCCTGTATGTAAAAGGAGGGCAGTAACAAAACCTATTTCAGTATTTTACGGTGCCACATTCAAGGAGAAGATTCAATAAAGGACAGTTGTCGTAATCAGAGGTGAGGGTGAAACACCCTTACCTGGTTATTAATAGAACATACTCAAGCCAGAAGGAGGCTCTGAATTCGTCTTGTACAACAGCCCCAATTGTGGCCAAAGTAAGACTCAGACAGGAGCCTGGTGATGGTCAAGGCCACATAATAGGACTCAGGATCCTTAACTCCTACCTAGACTGTGTCGTGGTGTCTTCTTTCTCTTCGTTAGACTCTCTGGACGTCCCTTTTTAAGAATCGTTTACCTTGGTTTTCACTGAGTGCATCCCAGAATAGCGAGTTCAGGACTGCAAGAAAAAGACTCTATTATTTTCTTTGCTTTGGGTTTTTTGTTTTTTTTTTTTTTTTGAGAGTGGGGCCTAGGTGTTGGAGTAGGCACAGCTATAAGAGTTAAGCAATTTTTTCTTTCTGTGGCATAAATCCATTTTCTTCATTTTCAATCATTTGACCTTCTTCGGTCTTCTATCTGTTCCATTTTCTCACATGACAGCTCTTCAGACATTTGAAGACAGTGATATATCTCTCCTGATGTTCAACTTCTCCAAGACAGACATCCCCGGACATGAGCATCCTTTCATGATACATCCTAGGCCTTTTCACTTTCCGGTTTTCTCCTTTTGCCTCTTTTAGGCTGCCTTTGTCCCTGCTGGAACCTCACCTCCAGGCACAGGCTGAATCACACAAAACTGAGTGGGACCCAGTTTGTGCCTTTGCAGCTCATATCCACCTTTCATGAAGTTTTCCGTCTACTTTTTCTACATCTCTATTACTGACTTCCCACAAGGTCAGGTGAGTTCTCTAATGAGGGGCAGGCATGCCCTTTTTCCAGGCTCATTTTGTTAGATTTGTTTGCTGCCCACATCTGATGAATATTTTTGGAGACTGATTCTGGCAAATTGGATTTGTGTGCAGATTTGATGTACGCTGGCTGAGGTTTGGGCGAATGGCAGCTGCTTTATTAGTCCCCTGAAATGTTCATTCAGTTAAAACCCTGGGGCTTGGCTTCTCCCCGGCATACGTGGGAAGGTGGGCAGAATCAGCTGCATGTGGCCTCTGGTAATGTACTTCTTCGTTGGAGGAAATAAGGTAGAGATACTTGAAGACATGACTGCTCGTACTAATCTTGGTCTATGATAACATATTTTTCATCAGAAACAAAATAATTTTTTTTCGGAAAGGACTATTTCTATTTTTCAAATTATGTCCTTTTACTACTTCAAAGCATATAAATCAGCATGTTGGTAAATGAGAAAGTGTGGTAAATAGGAAATTTTTTTAATTGCTTACTTGGAGAAGTAAAGTTTGGTGATCTATTGACCTGCCAAAAGAAAAACAAAAGCTATGAAATCCTCAGTTTTTAAAGATCATTGTTTTCTAACTTGTTTGATAGCTATATTAAATAAATTGGGTGAACTATTAATGTTCTTTTTCCTGTGACTACTAATTTCCACTAAGAAATAGTCAGTAAACTAGAACTCACTGGATGTGAGGTCTAGAGAACATTCCGATCCTAAAAGTCTTAATGCTCAGAGCAACTCAGTGAAGTACAGCTGCTATAAATTGCTGTTATAAAGGAAGAAACTGTAGCATGGCGTGGTCAATGTGGCATAGAGGGCGTGGCTTTTAACTTGGACATGTGATCATCTCTGGAGGTCTTTGATCAGGCAATTGATACATGGCTAGCATAGAAATGTAGCTGTGAAGTAGAAGTGTACCTCAAACAGAAAGTTGAGTCATTGGTTGAGCTTCTGTGTAGCCCAATGTAAATCAGTTCAACTCTTGTGATTGTAGTTTATTCATCTATTAGACTGTATTTAGTGACACCCTTTTCCAGCTCTAAAAATCATTTTTAGCTACATTGATGGAATGTAATAGGAATGAACAAAGGAATAATAAATGCACATAAAGGGATGAAGTTACACACTCTGGTGTGTGTGGGTGGGTGTTTACTAATGAAAATATTAGGTGGCTTTAGGAAATGTTGAGGCAGACAAAGCCTTTTACTAAAGAGGAGAATGAATTACAGGGAAAAGAAAAGTCAGGAGTAAGTAAGGAGAAGACGCTGAAATTGGTGGTTGCTGATGGCGGTGGGGAAACAATGAGGCCATTAGTCAGGTAGAGCCATGTGGTACATAGAAAGCTATCAACTCTGTAGGAAATGGGTGATCCTGGGAAATGTCAGATCTTTTCTATCTTCCTCTGCCCTCATCTGCTCTATTTTAATTGATGCTCGGCCCTTCTGATCTGTAGCAATTAAGAAAGGAACTTCTGCTGATGGAAGCTTGTCAGGCTGTTGAATCTGACACCAGGACCAGCGAGCGCAGCATCTGCCTTTGTGCCATCAGGAGACAACAGGCTTGCCCGTCAGAGCGGGGTGGCCTTCAGCATTGGAAGTGCTCTCACCCAGAGACAGCCCTGCCAGGGAGATGAGAGCAGCGGCCCCAAGTTAGCAGACTCAAAGGAGCAAGGTGGCAAAGAGAATCACATCACATCTGCCAAAGAGAGTGATCAAAAGCAACAGGATGCAGGCAGCTGGCAAAAGGTGACCCTCAGATGCTCAGCTGTTTGGAAAACGCAGCTGATCCCAAAGATTATGAGAAGATGTGCTCAACGCAAGGTTCTGGCTGAGTTAAATGACTTCTCTCCTTCCCTCCTTTTTCCTTTCTCTTCTCTTTTTAAAAAGCCATGCTTTCTAGTATAGTACCTATAGATTATTAAGAAATAATATTTTATAAGAGATCCATAATTTTTGGATTTGGGTGTTCCAATTGGACCCCATTTATTTCTTGAGGATGTTGGCTGCTACAAACCTGAGCACAGCATTAGAGATTTAGCTCTGCAGTAGCGCATTTGCCTAGCAAGTGCAAGGCCCTGAGTTCAATCCCCAGCACCAAAACCAAACAAAACAAAAAACCTGAGCATACAAGAAACTACACCAAATTTTCCTTTTCTTCCCAGCAGTTGAGAGCCAGATATTGAAATGAAATGAAGAACTGCTTCATTCTAAATACAAAAAGAGTATATTTTGCTAAAAGCCATGCCTGAGGCAGAAAAACAGAGTATCCATTTCAACATATGAGAAGGAATATTTTAATCATCAGACTCATGGTTCTTTGGCTACATTCTTTGTTTGCTGTTTCATTCAGTCTGTGTCTTTAAAGAGAGAAGAGGTCACTTTCTCATGGAGGTAATTTAGTTTTCTATTTCCTTTATAACCAGATGGTAACTATTTGGGATGCATTCTCAGCAGGAAAACATTTAATATTTTTAAATAAATACATTGACTACAATTAAGCCAGCTATAGCATGTTTATTCATTAAGCCTGGAATTTTGTTAAATGCTTACTAAAAGCACACCTTATATTCTAGAAAAACAATTCATAGTTCGGTTGAAGAAGGGCACGCTGAGGAGACAGGCCTGCAGTGATCATGGGCTGTGCCCCAAGACACGTACTTCTTTAGTGGCAAAAACAGATCTTGGATTCTCATCCCACTGTTGTATTCTTTCCAATTGGTTGTCCCATCCTACTGCCCTTTGAAAGTAAAGAAATCTGATGTCCAGTAATAATCAATCCGGGATTTCTCTGTTATTATTCAAATTGTGGCCTGGGGAATAGCCCCATAGATGCCCCCAGCAGCATGCTAGAATGCGGAATCTTGGACCCCATGTCAGACCTATGGAATGAGGATCTGAGTTTGAGCCCGGCTCCCAGAATTCATGTGCAAATCAAAGTGCACGAGGCATGAAGCTGTCACATGAGACTTTCAGGTTTAATGGACAGATGGACATATTTGGTTAGGATAGGTTCTTTAGGCGTTCCAGGATGTTTTGTTTCCAGGAAAACAAAACATGGTATATGTATATATGTTTTGAATTTCACCCATAAAGCTGTTGATTATTCTATAATTTAACTTGATACATGACAGAAGTTGGCACCATAAGTCAGTTAACAGATGATTACTTGAAATCAATGCATGGAACTAGAAATGATCTTTAACATCATGCTGACTTTTAAGGATAACATTTAAGGATATTTAAAGGGACAATTGGAGAATTTGAATAAAGTCTGAGCATTATAGAAAGTGTTACATCAACGTTAATTTCCTAATTCTACCAGCTGGACTGTTTAGGTAAGGAAACATTCTTTGTTTTAGAAAAATGTGTTTTAGTGTTTAAAGATAAAGGGATATCATCTTCTCTGCAACTTACTATTAAATTGGAAAAAATGATTCATATATAAGCATACATATATATGGGGGAAGGGAGAGAGACAGAGAGAGAAAGAGAGAATTGCTATTGCCCTATTGTTTGAGTATTTATCATGTTGAAATTTGGCTACCATCGTGGTCGTGGTGTGAACGGGACTCTGGGAACTGTGTGAAGCCAGAGGCTTCTGCCCCATGGCTGGGATTAACGCTGTTACGACAGGGCAGCTCTGTCCTCCTTTGGTCTTTTTGTGATTCTGCCTTCCACCACATGACACAACAGCAAGAAGGCCCTCGCCACATGCCTCTGCCTCCAGACCTGTGCAAAAGTAAATTTCTATGTGTTATAAATTACCCCATCTCAGGTAAGCTGTTGTAACAGCAAAGAAATGGGCTGGAGCCAGAAGAGTGGAGTCATTGCTCTAACAAATCCCTAAAAATGTGGAAGTGGCTTTGGAATGGGGGGCGAGTTCTGAAGTAAATGCTAGAAAAGGCTTGTGTTGCCACGGATGAGCATTTAGGGTAATTTTCGCGAAGGCTCAGAAAAGAATAGCTGTGGAAAAGACTCTCTTCTTGGAGATGACTTACGTCATCCTAACCAACAGTCTGGCAGAAATATGGACAGCGAAGACAATTCTGATGAGATCTCTAGCGAAAAACGAGACAGAATGCCTCAGAAACGGATGGGAGGGCCGCTCTCATAAAGCGACAAAGGACTCTGTGGAATTTGTGTCTGTGTCTTAGGACTTCACGGAAGGCAGAGTTTAAGAGCAATCAACCAAGATATCTGGGAGAAGAAACACCTCAGCCATATGGTCTGTCTTCACTGTCAAATGTGAGCCGAGAAAAGGAATTTAAAACAGGATTTATAATGAAAAGGGAAGCGCCCTCTTGCGGTTTGTATCTAGATATCCCCCAAGGGCCTCATGCACTCGTAGGTGGGGCTTTGGGAAGGTGACTTGCTGTTAGGAGGTGAGGTCTGGTCAGAAGAAAAGGGTCTCTTGGGATGTGACCGGACAGGGCCCCTCGCTTCTTTTCTTCTTCCTGACTGCCGTGGGGTAAGTAACCCTCCTCTTCCAGACTCCTCCTCCACCATGTCGCTACTGGATCCAGTGAAGGCCTGAAACGTCTGAAACGTGAGGCAAAATAAACTTTTCCCCTTGAAGGTGCAAGTGTCAGGTATTTTGTCCCAGCAATAATGAAAGTGATGAAGACACACGCCATAAACATTCTGAAAATTCCCAGCCATGCCATGTAAAGAATGAAAAAGCACACTCGGAGGGAAAAGCAAGGTGGCGGGCAAAGTTCCTTTGGTATAAAGATGAGTATGGGCAGAAGGGAGCCAGGTGCTCCTCGTCCACACAAGGAGAGAATGGCACGGAAGCTCCTTAGAAGATCGCCCAATGTATGAGACCTTGTGAAGCCCGAAGTGCCCTCCATGGCCCGCTCTCCAGGGCTGGTTTGGGACCACACTCCCTGCATTCCAGGGCAGCTCCCCTCAGCAGCACCTGCCATGGCTATGGGGCAGCTCAGGCCACCACTCTGGAGGGCACAAGTAGTGAACCTCGATGTGTGCACACTGTGTTAGTTCAGGGGGGATGCCGGGTACAGCAGCTGCAGAGGCCTGGCTTCCTCGGCCCAGATTTCCTGGGATGCCTCGGACAGCCGGCACAGCCTGGCCATGGGAACGGGGCTGTCACAGAGAGGCCCCGCTGAGCAGTGGTCAGAAAGGCCTTGAGGGCAGGCCCCTGGAAGCCCTGGCACGGTAGAGAAACCAGGGTGCCAGCCCAGGAGTGCGGCGGGAACCATTTCAACCAGCGAAACTGTGGAGGGTGCCTGGCCAAGCCCGGGGGTGAGGCCACGGGAGCCTTGAAGGTCCACTCCTTGTCTAAGGATGCTGTGTGCTCAGGCAGTGGGTTGTGGAGTGGAGGCTGACTCTCAAGGCTTAAGATTTAATGTTTAGATTTTACTGATTTTGGACTTATTTTGGACCTGTTATTTTCTCCTTCTTTCCTATTGCTTCCTTTTAAAATGGGAATCTCCTGCTCTATCATGGTATTTTGGAAACAGATAAATGACTTAATTTTAAGGGCTGACAGTTATAGGGAAAGTTAATGCTGAAAGAATTAAGACTTTTGGGGCTGTTAGGATAGAATGAATATATTTTTTATATGATGAGGATGGGGAAAGGAATATGATGGTTTGAGTGTTTCTCCCTTTCCCAAATGCATCTTGAAATTCACTTGCTGTGATGGCCGGACTGGGACATGGGAACTTGGAAGCTCTGCCCTTATGTTTGGTCTTATGGTTCGAATATAGTTTGTCTTCTCTAAAAATTATTTTAAAATTTTACAGGACAGTGTTGGGAGGTGGAGACTTTAAAAAGTAACTAGGCCATGAAGCTGGATTCATGCCTTGTTTGAAGGAGTAGGTTTGTTCTTGTGAGAGCACATTGTAATAAAGCAAGTCTGCCCTCCTGCTTCGCATCTCTCTGTCCTGCTTTTCCGCCACACCCAGATATAGCATGAGGTCCTTGCCACTTGAGGCCACCCAATCTTGGACTTTGCATAACTCGTATGTCTCCATCTTTTGGATGTGAGCCAAATAAACTTATTTTCTTCATAAACTACTTAGTCTTTGCTTTTCTGTTATAGTCACAGAAAACAGATGAATAGAGGTAGAGTTAAAACTATTTAAAAGGGCTGGCCATCCCTCTTCTATTTCTTTGCCTTTCCACTTTTCACTATATGGTGACACAGAAAAAAGGTCTTTGTTAGATGCCAAGGTTTAATCTTGACTATCCCAGCCACCAGAACTGTCAGAAAAAATCCCATTCATTATAAATCTCTAAGTTTCGGGTGTGGCATTTTGACAGTGCAAAAGGGACGAAGACAGAAAGAGTGCACGGGAATAGCAAACATGCAAACGTGAGCAAGTTAGGTGAAAAATGTCTTTGTACTATTACTATAACTGTTCTGTAAGTCTAAATTTCAAAACGAAAAGTACAAAATAAAATACATTTCATCAGAATTTTATATGTATCATCCCTCGGTGATTGCGATTTCAATAATCCATGAAATACCTTCATGACTTTTGATTAACACATTAATTGTTCATCATAAAGAAACTTGGGGCGATAGTTCCATATCGGCATGCACCGTGCACTGATCAAATCCAACCCTTTTTCATCCTTCCTGGTCTGTAGTAAATAACAGTTCTGCCTTCAAGTCAACATGTTTTGGCTTCCAAATAGGAGAGAGAACATATGCCACATGCATGGTTTATTTTTTAATGAAAGAAAGCTTATGAAATAATGCTGTGGTTCAAGTGACATAAGCTGTGCATACCCACCCATTTCAGAAGGGAAAATAGCCTGGAACAAGAAACATAGGGGTGTTAAGGGTGGTACTCTCTGGGCAGTGGTGCTTAGGGGTACTTTTAATACATTTTTCCTTTTGCTTATCTTTTTGTCTTAATTTATGCAAATGACTGTTATTTGTTAAAATGGAAAAAACAATAAAATTATTATACTTGCAAATGTTTTGTTTTATTCCTTCTTGCTTGGAAATTAAGACTATAAGTAATCAATTTAGTTTGCATCTTAATTTGCAAAATGTTAGTGCCTATTTTAAACTTGCTCATATCAACAATTCAGTGGTTTGTCTTACATTTGTTTTTGCTGAATTGTTGCTTGACTTTGAAAGAACTTCATGTTCATTTTCAAACTTTACTTTAAAGCTTGAATTCTGACTGTAACTGCTAGAGATTGACAGCCTAAGTGTTTTGGATGAGTGTATATCCATTTGTTTGGACTCACTGGTGAAGATATTTTTTAAATGCTGAAAAGAACAAACTCAGGTGCAGTGAAAAACCTAAAATAACCAAATGCCCTGTACACTCTTATTAAAGTGGTAATTGTAGTTATATTTCTTTATCAAATAATCAGTCACCCAAATACCTCTGTTTTAGCCACAGTAAGACACTGGACACCAAAAATGTGATTTGCTAATTAGGAGTTTTCATCTAAACAATAAAGAGTAGAAAACTGAAAAGGGCAAGCTGAACTTTTCCTCAGATTTTTCTGCTTCTCTTTCGTCATTAGCCGCGCCGTGGGAGAAATACCACACGTCTTGAAAGTTAATGATATTTTTCTACCCTTTTTAAAAATAAAAGCAACATGTATTTAAGATGAATTGGAAAATAGAGAAAATAGAGGAAGGGAACAATATAACACAATTCAGAGCAAAAGATGACAACTCATTTATATTCTTCTCAAGCGAAACATACATACACACACTCACACACATGCACACTCACACATACTTATTTTCCTAAAATAGAATTCAAGGTATTTTAGAACACATTCTTTAAAATGGACATATTATAAATACCTTTGCACTTAAATTTCCACTGAATGATTTTTATCATAACCAACTAATTCACATTTATTTGATACTCCTTCCTTTCAAAGTCTGTTCCTCGCTTCCAATAAAAAACCACTTTGATAACCATTCCCCTAGCTATAATCAGTGCCTATTCCTAAAAATTTCTTAGAAGAAAATCTTGAAAATATGATTACTGAAGGCGATGCAGTTTAAAAAAATTTTTTGAGATGGAGTCTCGCTTTGTAGTTCAGGTTAGCTTTGAACTCACTAAGTTGTCCAGGTTGGCCTCCAACTCCCAGTAATCCTCCTGTCTCAGCCTCCCAAGCACTGGGATTAGGGATATATGCCACCATGCCTGGTGGAAGACAATGCATTTTTAAAGAATTTTGATACACATACATATCTTCCTTCACAATGGGGTAACATTATATATTCTTATAATGAGAGACATATTTAGGTTTCAGAGCTATGAACATTATTTTAATCCTTCTCAACATAAGATTAAAAATACTATCTTCTTCTTAAGACACATTTTCTCACTTACTAGAGAGTAACCTATGGAAAAAAACTTTGGTAATTGGTTATTTATATTTCTTCTTAGATAAATTATGTTCCATTTTCCAAATAATAGAAAAATACTAAAATCTGAGACAGCTAGACACGAACAAACCATTTGTTTTCTCTTTCTGTTGTTTAAACCAGGGAACCCACTTTCAGATAAAGTCTTAGAAGGAAGCAAGGTATGTAAAATAAAGCAGCTGCACGAGTTGATGCTGTCCTGCCGAAGAAGAACAAGAGTTAGCTGCAGCTTTTTCAGGTGAGGAGTCGAAATTTGCAGAATAAAATGGAAGGGTGGAAATGATGAAGGGAAAATGACCAGGTAGAAAACAAGTAACATTATATTTAAAAGAAAAAAAATATTCTAACACTTGTTAAAGATGGTAAGGAAGATTTTGTTCAAGGGAGAGTCCACTGAAAAGAAGAGTGGATTGAAAAGAGTGACTGGGTTCGGCACTGAATGTAACAAGGAAAATTTGGATTGTAGAGCCAAAGAACAGGGTGGGGTCAGTGGATAAACACATCGAGGATGATTCTATACAACTGACTGGATAATATTCCACTGAAGCCAGGCTCAGGTGACAAGATAGCATATATAGGAAGTGGAGAATTTAATTGGATGTTTCTACGAGACTTTCTATGAGAAATTTGTTCACATATCTGTGTGAGTCTGCTGAGGTGACCTTGTGGCATTTCTTACTAAAGTGGGACAATGCATAGAGGGAAATAGAAGAGCAAACATTGGACATAGCTAAAAAAAAGCCCACAGGAGGCTGATGGGGTTGGCTCAGGGAGAGAAGCTTGGCCATCTGCAGGTGTGCAGCGGGGGACAAAGACCTCTACTTACCACTGGCCAGGAAAGGCACAAGAAAATCTGCTCCCCACTTTCCCCTCATTTCTTCCTAACTCTGTAGTGGAAGACTTTCTTGCAGTGTGTTCCTAGACTATCTGACATGCAGAAATCTTGGAAAAACTCCGATTATGTTAACTTGATTACTGGCTTCTCCTGTACCACCAGAAGTGTAGGGCCATGAGAGGAAACTGCCTGTTTCAGTGTGTCTCAAGCTTGAGTGGGCAGGTGATTGTCCCGGGGCCTGATTAGAAAGGCAGCCCTGGAATGAGGACCTGAGTTTTGCATTTCTAACATTCTCCCAAGTGAAGCCTGTGGCATTGCTGTGGGGAGCATGCAAGAGAAAAAATCTAGATGAACTTATTAGTTTTATAGACAGAATACTTGGGACTCTGCCAAGTGAAGACTTCTATCGATCAGAATCACAGGCTACCTGGCCAGACATCTGCCCCACAGTCTCTCTCTCTCTCCCTCTCTCTCCTCTCTCCATCTCCTCTATGAGATAGTGGATGAAATGTGACAGAATCTTACTGAAACCATAGCTGAGTATAAATTCAAGTAGGAGAAACCTCCAGAAACCCTAAAGAGAGAACTAGAAATTAAAGTATGACTATATGAACTGCCATGGAACACATCAAAAGCAGCTGATCTAATTTTCCAAGTGATTTCTAGAGAGAGAAAGTAACTCGCTCAAAATTACATTTTTGTAAACTTAATGTGATCTTGTCCCATCATTCAGCAGAATCTGAAGAAAATTTTGACAAGTAGCAATGAAAGAACACCTGTATATCAGATTGTAAAGATGCTCTTATAATGATAACTGGGAGATGACAAGTTTGAGAGACTTTTTAGATCTATGAGTGGAGATTAGTTAGATGACTTTTGAGTTTAAGGGAAAGGTTTGATCCAGAGATAAAGATTTGGAAGCATCAATGCAGATGAGACACTTAAAGCCACAAACTGGGTGAGCAACTGTAAGGGTCAGGTCTGAGGACCAGCCCTGGAGAACTGCAGAGTGAAGAGGTTGAGCATATGATTTTGTATTTATTTACATATTTTTTGGTGTTGGGGATCGAACTCAGAGCCTTGCACTTGCGAGGCAAGCACTCTAACCACTGAGCTAAATCCCCAGCCCAAGGTTGAGTCCATGAGAGGAACAAAAAGCAAGACTGAAAATAAGTGACCTATTATAAAGGCAGAAAACACTAAGAAGGCCATGTCCTGGCAGCCATTGCAACAGGAGAGAATATGGACATGGGTGCTGGTAGGAAGGTTATGGTAGAAGTCTCCTTGTGATTACTTAAGTTTTAAATAAGAAAAAGACAAAGTTATTAACTAAAAGTGAGGGTGGAGAACAAAAGTGGAAAATATGCATGCAAAGATAATGACGAAAGCATTAATTTTAAAAGAGTAAATAAGAACAAATAGACATAGAAACACTTGAATATGTGTGTCTGGTATAATTTTTGCAAAAAATTCCTAAAATCCTATCTATGATTCATATATATGTGCAATGATATAAGTACGCACATAATGTAGATGAACATGTTTCTCCTGAGAAAGTAGAAAATGAAGAAATTTTATTTCACAAACTATATTTTCTTTCAAGTTGCTATAACAAACACATTATTTTTCATTTTTATTAAAAAGTAAGGAAAATAGTTGTTCTCAAGGACTATTCTTAAGGAAGTAACAGCATCAGCTCTGCTGAATATGACCCAAAGGTCACATCCTGACTACAGGGTGGCTCGGCGGAGTCTCACGTCCTCAGGAGAAGTTCGGGCCTCGTGTTCCGTGAGGCAGTTTCTGTGCCATCTGATTCAGTTTGGGCTGCCATAAAAGAGTAATAGACTAGGTGACTTATAAATAACAGAAACTTACTTTTTTTTTTTTTTTTTTTTTTTTTTTTTTTTTTTTTTTTTTTTTTTTTTTTTTTTTTTTTTTTTTTTTTGGTGCTGGGTATTGAACTCAGGGCCTTGTGCTTGCGAGGCAAACACTCTACCGCTTAGCTAAATCCCCAGCCCCTAGAAACTTACTTTTTGTATTCCTGCAGGCTGGAAGTTCAAGACCAAGGTAGAGTTCTGGGGAAGGCATGTTTTGCGTTGTAGGCAGCTGAATTATTGTATCCTCACATGTTAGAAAAAGGCAAGTCCTCTGGGGTCCCTTCTCTGAAGCCACTAATCTCAATTACTCTTTCATTTATCTTCACCCTCATTATCTAATATATTACATTGGAGTGAGGTTTCAACCTATACATTTTGGAGGGCAAAATATTTAGTCCATCACTTGCGCCTTGTGGAGTAACTTCTATGAATACCCCAATGGGATTTTCCAGTAGCTTACTTGTTCATATAGATGAGCCCCTGAACACTTTGATTTTCTTCTTGTTTCTTTGTTCTTGTTTTATAGTAAAACCCCCTAACAGCAGCCTCCTGAGACTGATACATTCAGTCACATCACGGCTCGTCACATAAAGTCAACGTTTTCCAAGAATCTTGTCCAAAATCTTATCCAAATTCTCCATATCAGTAATAAAAATAGACTGAGCCTACTCGTTGTTTTATAGATAGGGCTTTTTTTTTTCTGTGTCCTAAAGAAGTCATTTCTAGGATTAATTTCTAGAGATCACAGAATCGATGCCCTCTGGATGTAGCCAGAACACAACCTAGAATTGCAAGTTTAAGCCCAATTCTTGACAGCAGCAGCCCTTGTGCCCACTTTGATGACTGGGTTTGAGTCATCATTAAGCTCAATAGGGATACTGCTGGCTTTTGGTCCAAGCTGAGAGGCCAAGTGACATTCCCTACTTGCTCTAGAAAAGCTATGGACATCTTTGCTATCTCTATCTTAAATTCCAATGCTTCTAGTAGCCTCTGGAGTCATGCTGTCCCTGAGACAGGTGTTGGAAGGAGAGATTTCCCATAAGAAGAGGAAGTAAAATATTTCTGGAGAGTAATCATGGCACAGTCAGTGAGCTCAGAGGGCAATTTTCACATCCTCATTGTGCCTGGTTGTAGCACAGGTGCTAGGACTCTGCTTCTAGGGATATGCACACCCTTATAGATAGGCAACAAATGTATAGGGTTCCTGGCTAACCTGACTTCTGTAAAAACACATAGGTACTCCGCTGGTGCACCCACACATGCTGTGAGATCTAGAGACAATTTGGGGCTCTGTTAGCATTCACAAATGATCTAGAAGTCCCTGACTTTGGAACTTTTCAGAGACAGCTTGAAAACTGCCAAGAAGATGAACAGATTCCAGGGCCTTTAGGGACATAATAGCTAAATTCTACAGCCCTGAATCTTACTGCTAGCATTTATCTTATCGTTTAGAGGTTTCCAATAAAAGTGGGTTGTTTATAGATGAGAAACACACTGAAATTTTCTTAGGAGAGGTATGCATTCCTTTTCTTGGCTACTGGACCTCCTGGAAACCATCAGGCCTGAATCTCCCAACTTCAAAAGGATAATCTGTGTCCCTTCCCTCCTTCCACTGTGGGGACAAGAAATAGTTTGCCCAGTCCCCCTGGGCTGGGGAGAGCAGTTGAAAATGTGTGCACAGAATTCTGGAAAGGCAGATTTCTGAAATTAGATACTAGTAGATTAGATCTGTTGTGGACGCCATCGGGTAGCTCTAAGGTGATATTCTGAGGTATGCCAGACTTTGGGATAGCATACAAAAGTCTCCAATTTCCTAGATTAATGTTGGTCTTAGAAGGCCACTGCAATCCTATTGCTGGATCTGGCCTTCATTAAACAACAGTTCTGCTTGTGGGCACAGCTGGCTGTTTTTGGCGAATTTTCACAGGTCTGGCTTATTTAAAAGGACAACCTTAATACTTAGAATATCCGTGGGTATTTTAAAGTAAATTATTTATGGCCTAAAATCTTGTACATTCACTCTGCAAAGGAGTAATGCAATATGGATGAGGCCTGAGTTCTGCCTCAATGCATAATCTATGCTTGGCATCCTTACAGAGTGGGCTTCTCCATGTGGAGTCACTTGGCAATCTCTGTGGTTTTTAAACTTTCATGGCCCAGGCATTGCTCAAGGTGAAAAAGGTATCTATGAGATTTTGTTTTACTAGAAATATCCTTATAGAAAGGTTGTTTGGGCCTCTTCTTTCATTAGGTTACCTCTGAATTGAGATTTCAGCATGAGATCATTGCTTAATCTGGCAATTTCAAATTCTAAAATGATACAAAGGAAAATGTCATTACTCTAATTTTGCTAAAAAATTTAGGCTGTGATAAATTATATGCTTTACTCATGATTACACAGCAGATTGTCACGTCTGTTTACAAAATGCAAGTTTGATCAAAGTTTCATTGTTCCATTAGCTCAGAGGCTCTGAAACCAGCACCCTCCACAATTATCTGGAGCCATTTATAAAATTTAGATTTCTGGATGCCACGCCTAAAGTTTATGATTCGGTGCAGCTCAAGAATTTGCTTTTCTAACAATTTCCCAGATGATGCCAAGTGCTATGGGCTGAGTTTGAGCACCCCCCACCGAATTTGTATGCTAAATCCTGATGCCTAATGTGACAATATTTGGAATATGAGTATATCAAGAGGGCAGTAGACTCATGAATGGGATTAGTGCTTTTATAAAAGGGGCCCCAGACAGCACCTCTTCCTTTTCCACTGTAGCAAGAAGCTACCTCTGAATCAGGAAGCAGATCTTCACCAGACACCAAATTTGGCAACAACTAGATCTTGGACTTTCCAGTCTCCAGAACTATGAGGAATCAATTTATGCTATGTATAAGTCATTTAATTTGTGGCATTTTGGTACAGGAACCTGAATGTACTATAACATTGATGTTGTTGGTTCAAGAATCATGTTTTGAGAACCATTCACCTAGACTATACTGAGGTCTTGGAAATGCTCCTTCATTACAATTATGCTTTAAAGGTCTTCATTGCTTTTCAGTTTGTAGAGTACCCTTTTGAAGTTAATGTTGATTGTCAACCTGATTGGCTTGAGAGATGCCTAGGAGGTGAGTAATGAACACTTATGGCTGTGTCCGTGTGGGTCATAAAGGCCTCACTTTCAGGACTATACCTGGTCCCTATCCCCTTCCTTTCTGCTTTTTTTTCTTTCTCTCTTTCTGTTTCTGTCCATCATGAGGTAAGCACTTGTCTTCTGCCATATCCCTCCACCATGATATTTCTGCCTTGGAGCCTGACAACCATGGACCAAATCCTCTGAAGCCATGAGCCAAAATAATTTCTTCTCTTTAAATTGTAGATGTCGGGTATTTTACCTCAATGACACAAAGCTGACAAATGCAACCATCAGCATCTTTTATATTGTTATACACAGTATATGTGAGTCATCCAAGGGTAGTTCTAGGTCACACAAGATTAGAGTTTTCATTCTGTGGAATTTGTCTTTTGAAAGAAAGAGTTCAGCTCCTTAGGGAGGTATATAATTCAATAATTTGGTTTTATTTCCCTGAAAGTATAGGACAAAAATGTTCTTGGATCTGGCTGAAATAATTTATCCTCTGACATCTCTGGAACATATCTTTAGCAAAATTTAATATATTTTAAACTGGAATTTAAACTTAAGTATATCCTTTCTGTTTGGGTGTACTGATGATCATATTTACAAAGATTCTGACTGTGTTGATCTAACTTCATATGCAGGATCTACTTCTTGTGTTGTCATACCCATGACTCTAGATCCATGGGCACTTATTTCTTATTTCATGTATCAGCCCAGAGTGATGCTTTTGTGTGGATCATTTTAGATAAGTGATGTGAAAAGGATATAAAGCTTCTTCTAAAAATATGAAATTATATTATTGCATTTGAAAAGATTAAAATGAGTAGGGAGCAAACTCTTTTGCTTGGATAGTCTGCCTGTAGATATGTCAATATAATGAACTAATAGGTCTGTCTGACTACTGATAGATAAGTAGAAAGCTCAGCTTATTCCTAACATCTGTGTTCTCTATGTGCCCTCCTATGTCAGGGATTGTGTTAGTCCTGATTCCTTCCAATAGGTTCTATGTTTCTTGTGCTGGAAGCACTCGATGTAGTTCCAACAGGAACGTGCTTATAGAAATTCTTAGAGCAATTCTACCGTGGCTCATTTGCCAATAGCTTAAGTTGCTTATAGCCAATTATGTCTCAAGTATACCTTAATGGTTGCTCTACTAATTCTACTTTTTCTTTCATTCTAAAAGAAATTTAAGCATCATACAATTTTTCTGTAACCAAAATATTTAACATTTGAGACAATATTGCCTTCATTCCCAAGAACACATTAAAATAACTTTCATTGTGAAAATTCCAGTTCTTATTTAATTCTTCACAAAGTGAGAGTGTGAGTAACTAAAGGGACCAAAATTTCTGACATGCATTTTTCAGAGCATTCAGAAGTTGGTTGTTAATGGAGAAAACCTCTGAATTCAAAAACTCATTGTATATTATGTTTTATTTATTTGCAGAAAACACCTAAATTACTCATAAAACTTTTATAAACAAGGCAATTTTGAAAGCTAAAAAGCATGAAATAAATATTGCAGCTCACAAAGTGAAGGAAATAAAATTGTTCTTCACCTCCTTCTGCCTGATCTTTTTTGGCCTAGTTTTTAGTGGAAATCTCTTTAATAAAATTGTGCTTCTTTCACTTCCTCTTTTCTGAGTGACTGATGTCTAGGGAATTTTGTTTTCCCTTGGTCAATGTCAGGGAATGCACCTCTGGCTCACGGACGTATCACATATTTGTGTCTATACCATCTTCTGGCTTCGAAGGACAGGACATGGTCATAGGCTTTCTCTGAAACTTCTCATCACACTCGACTTACTGTCCTTAGAGAAGACAGTAAAGCTTATACTCACTGGCATTCACTTGGAAGTTCTTTACTCTGTTAGTCAGAATCCTGATAGGAAAATGGAAACCATTTCCCAAGATAGAGTGGATTTGCTTCGGGATATTGTTCCAAAGTTGCAGAGGAGCTGAAAGAGGAAAAACAGAACTCTGGGGATCTGGAATAATTGCCATGGGAAGAGCGTGTGGTAACAAGAAGATAGTGATGACAATGGACTAGTGTGGCTGGTTTGGGGGTATATAAAGAAGCTGCAACCTTGAGTAAGTGTCACCACCATGGCAGCCAAAGAAAAAGGGGATGAGGCAGGGAGGAGGTCTTTGCTCTTCTCCTCCCTTCTTCACCGTTACTATAGATTGTTGTTTATTGGTAGAATTTCAGAGGTAAGTCATCTGGCATGGGAATTTGGGAAATAGAGTCTGACATGTTTTGATTCCCTAAGAGTAGAATAAATTTGGAGGAAAGAGAAAATGGATAATTAATCTGCACAGATGTATAATTTTTATGTAAAGAGAGAAATTTCTCAATATACTTTCTATGTGTGCACTACCATCATTGCAAGATTCTCTGTGTAATTAAAATACTGTGAAGTTTCTTCAAATGATACATCAAGTAAGCGAGAAAATATTTTTATTTTCTAACTCATGATTTTCTGTCTGCCTCTCTGGTACAGAATATTTTAAATTAGCACTTGGTAATTTCGAATATGGGATTTTCCCTTCCGTGCCTATTTGAGAACTTAATATCTATATAGGGTGGTACTGCACATTAATAATCTAGGAAAGAATTTAAGCCTATTAAACTAATTTAAAGGAACAAAGGCATATAGCAAATTATTCTCCTCTAAAGGAAAATAATTTAAGAATGTATAATAATGGAATTACAAGAGAAAGACTAATCAATGAACCTTAAGTTTTTAAAGTTATTTCCACATAATAGTCAATTCTTCCCATGAAGATTTCATTGCTGAGCCAAGACAGTAATGGAAAAGAAAAAGAAAAAGAAAAAAAAAAAGAAATTTATCCTTTACACACATAACTTCATTAACCCGGTTTGCTTGAATTGGAAACATTTCAGATGAATGGGTGAGTAAAAGACATACAAAGAAAAATAATGAATTAGATTGGAATGTTAACTCAGCTTGTTAAAAAATTATAATTAGTATCTATGCTAACCAAAAGGCAAACAATACCTTTTTAATGGATAATATTCTTTGAAGTCAGCTCTGTCTATATTCCTAGAGGAAAATACCTTATTCCTTTGGTGGAAGAAGTACCAAATAGTTTATGAGAGAGAGAGACAGGAAATGCACCCAGATTAGTTTCCCAAACACTATTGAGAGCCACATGTCAGGGAATTGGGCTGCGCCCTGTTCTTTATACACATGAATGATGAGAAAGCAGAGTTGGAACTAGGAGTGGGGCTCCAGATTCTGCATACAGATAAATGAATGGATGAATGAATACAGATTATGCTTTGCAGTTCAGAGAAGCTAGTGTTAATATTTTAATCAAAAATAATAAAAACTGATCCCCAAACCAGAAAACTGATTTGCTTCATTGTTAGTGCCCTTACTAAGTGCTCCTGTTCACACCTCAGCCCGTCGCAGGATGGTCAAATCTCTGCATTTACCCAGACAGTGAGTTTCCTTCTGACTCTTCCCACTCTGCTCTTCCCATGAAATTCTTTTTTTGTGTGTGTGGGGTGGGGTGCCAAGAGATTGAACTCAGGGCCTTGTACTTGCTAGGCCAGCACTCTACCACTGAGCTAAATCCCCTACCCCATTCCTGTGAAATTCTTTCTTTTCTCCTTCCTGTTGAAATTCAGCCTATCTCTCATGACACAAGACAAACTCCACAAGTTCCATGACCTCTTTTGATAGTTTTTTTGTTTGTTTGTTTGTTTGGTGCTGGGGATCGAACTCAGAGCCTTGCACTTGCTAGGCAAGCGCTTTACCGCTGAGCTAAATCTCCAACCCCCACGATCTCTTTTGAGATTCTTCGAGCTTTAATTATTTGTTTCTTCCTTATTCCTAGAAACATTTGCTATATTAATTGTCTCTGTTTCTTGCTCAAATAATTTCTTGCATAGAACTTGAGGTTCCCTTTTGAAAACAATGCAATGGATTATTATGCACAAAAGCCTTTTGCTCCTTCATCCAGAAAACCATATATTTACATATAAAGACTCTTACATAAGATTCATTAAGAAAAGCTAGAGACATTAATGGGTAGACTGTTGTTGGTGTCTAACGCATGCTCTCTTCTCTTTTTTTTTTGTTCTCCCTCTTTTTCTTTCTTCCTTTCTTCATTTCATCTTTTCACCTTATTTTTACTTTACTTAATGGTGGTTTCTAACTGTTTTTTAGAGTATCAGCATTTGAATGCTCTTTTCTTGGCATTCAGGCATAACTTGATATGGCAAATACAACCAAAAATCTAAGTTGATATACTTACTTTGAATAATTTTGTTGAAGAAAAACTTCATTCCTCTCTTTCTGATATATCTTTAACAACATTGTAGAATTAAGTAACGGGCAAAATGCTACTTGGTGTACAAGGACATGGGGTGGATCTCTGAGTTTATCAGCTTGTATGCATGTGGACTTTCGAATTAACATAATGTCCCTAAGCCTACTACGGTAGAAAATAAAAATACTTATATGATTGTACAGGTCATGTGAAATTCATATGAAAGCATTTTTTGAACTGCATATCACATTAATTAAGTTGTACAAGTTGTTTTTATTATCACAATAAATATATCCTTAGATTGTAAAATCACATTTAAATATAAATACAAAATTTTTCCTGGAAAAAGAAAATGTGCTCTTTATATATAGTGGACTACTACTCTGCCATAATGAAGGATAAACCTGAGTCATTTGTAGGAAAATGGAGGCACCTTGAGACTATATGTTAAGTGAAATAAAATAGACACATGCACTTAAATATGGCATGGTTTCTCTTTTCTAAACAACCCAAAATAGAAATAAAGAGCAAAATAAAACATAATAGGAAGTAAGGAGATAGACCTTTCTCACATATGAAGGGCATCGAGAGATTGAAGGAAAGGGGATGGCGAGGAAAGGAAGGTGATCAAAAAGGAATTCAGATGTGTGCATGTTCCAACTCCCCACTATGTACAGTAAACATGGACTAATAAAAAAACATTTCCTGGAGTATATATAATTTCAGGGGAACAAAGAAAGTAATTTTTGAAAATCTAGGTCAGAAATATTTGTTTAATGTGGCTTATTTATTACTCATTTTGCATTATCTAAAAACTGAGATCCAAAATTAATTTGCATTATGTTCATTAGCACCATTGTGCAGACCCGTAATGTCACAGGAGAGGGAAAAGCCTTCTGAGGGACACGTCTGTGTCATATCCTTCCCATCTTTTGGCTCCGATTCTGTGTGCCAGATACGGCATTACCAGGTCACTGGGGATAAACAGGCAAATCATGGTAGGATTGGGAAAAATATCTTTGTTTTTCTGGGTCCTTTTTATTGTGACCTGATGTTTTAGTTCTCTTCAGAATGGCTAAGCCCTCACCAGTATCAATTAAGTAGCTTTCTCCTTTCCAAGGGACCCTGGTGACTTCATGGCATGTAGGCGGTATCCTCCAGGATTCCACTGGACAGGCATGTGTTACCACAAAAAGCTGATGTGCCAGTCCCCCTAAACCTATTCCACTTACCTAAGGGAAGCTAATCATGCCTATTACATAGACTTACTACTCTTTTAATTTTTGTCTAAAAACTCTAAATGAGGCTTTAAAATTACAGAAAAGACTCAGGAGGCCATAAAATTGTAAATTGAATTCAACATTTACAATAAAGAAATTAGGCATATTTGATTTTTAAAGTTCCAACATGTCTAGATTTTTCTGTTTATAAGCTATACAATTTTCTACATACTGGTATTTTTCTGCCTTTGGAATGAATGAACATACACAAGACATTTTTATCTGCATGTTCCAGTTGTGTGTATCTAGTTACAATAACAATCTTTCCTATGTGTGTTAGCATTTTTAATAGTTTAAAATTAAAATTTATATTCCTTCAAAGAATATTTTCTCTTTCTAGGGAATGAGAAAGTTTTGCGCATTTTTTTTGCATGCATACACCATAAAATTATGAGCAAAGATGTTAATGTATACAATAAGAAATGTTCGAGGCCAGGTTGGGTAACTTAGCTAAATAGTGAAACACTGTCTCAAGAAAAAGAAAGGACTAGCTTACAAATTCCTGATATTTCCTGATTTATTTTTGGTTTAGACATCTGTCTATACATTTAAACAACATTTAAAAAATCATAAATTTTAAAATTTAGATAAGAACATGTACATATTCCTATCATGAGGTACAACAAAGGAGTATTAGTAATTTTTTAATTCCTTCATTCAGCATTTATGTAGTACATGGTATTACAAAAGAAAATGGAAATAGGAAAACAAAAGTTATGCCCCACACCCCCTAAAACACTGACTCTACCAGCATAGAGGATGAGAAGGTAAATATTTTGGTTATCATAAAACAAGGACACAAAGTTGCAGATGACATTAGTACAGTGAGCTTTGGGAACGTGCAACAGGAGATTGCA